>PVIU01002974.1:0-56295 GCA_004026605.1 Ondatra zibethicus
CCCACCACTCCTCCCTGCATCCACCACTCCTCCCTGCATCCACCACTCCTCCCTGCACCCCACCACTCCTCCCTGCATCCACCACTCCTCCCTGCATCCACCACTCCTCCCTGCACCCCACCAATCCTCCCTGCATCCCACCAATCCTCCCTGAATCCCACCACTCCTGCCTGCACCCCCCACTTTGATTTCTAATAAAACTCAGGTCCTTGTACTTGCAAAACAAGCACTTTACAGCTTGAGCTGCTTCCTCAGCTTCCTTTCCCTGCAAATTTTGATTTTCAAGATTCTACTCACAAAGTGTCAGTGGGCTGGGATGTATTCATCCATAGTTCTGGAGGTCAGCATGGTTCTAAATATTTCCGTGTAATTTTAAAATGCCAATTCACAAACATTGTTGTAAGAAATCCCCCTACAAATGATGTAATTAAAAAGATGATCTGACTTAGATCCACAGCACTCACAGAAAAACCAGCTGTGGCAAGCCATGTCTGCAACAGCAGTGTGTGGAGACAGAGACAGGGGTACCCAGAGCTCACTGGCCAGCCGGTCTATCTGAAAGGGCAAGTTCCAGGTTTAGTGAGAGACCCTGTCCCAAACAAACAAACAACTCATGACAGAGAGAGAGAGAGAGAGAGAGAGAGAGAGAGAGAGAGAGAGAGAGAGAGAGAGAGAGAGAGAGAGAAAGGGCAGAAAAAGAGTGGAATACACATGTTAACCCTCATGCATGTGTTTATATCATTAAGACATTTTATTTTCCTTTGAGTCAATTGCTTTTTGCCTCACTGCTAAATTTTATTTTTCTACATACTAGCTGCTCATCCAACCCAAATTTCTTGGCCACGTATCTAAATCCCTTCTTAGGATGTTGAGAAATGCCCAGTTTTCTACAAAATTTTCCACCCCCAAAAGCTGCCCCCACCCTGAGCCACTTTAGCCTGACCTGGTTTCTCTCTGGGTTTCAGATCCAGAGTTCATGCAGGCTGTCTTTGTAACAACCCACCCCTTTCTCCCTCTGACCAGTGGAGCAGCTCTGGTTGCCTGTATCTGGCTGTCTTTCTTTCTTCTAGGATGCAGCACATTCTCTGCTGCATCCTAGAAGGATAGGCTCAGGGGCAATCTTTTGAAACAGGATACCACCCAAAAAGTGTGAATCCTAATGTTTGCCTTTATTGAAGTTTGAACGGCTACAAAACTGTCACTGAAAGGCATTTGCCCGCTGCTTTCTGGCATTTGGTGGGTGTTCGGAATGCTCTTCAGATTTGCAAGACTATTCTGGCTTCTCTTTTGCATAGCATCCACGTTTTCTCTGAAGGTTTGAGAGTCATCATGAAGAAAAGACTCAACGTGGAGGCAAATTTAGCCATAACTCTAAGAAAAACAATAGATTTCTCTAATCTAGAAACATTTATTCTTTCCTGTGGGAAAAATCTTCCCTCACCTTTTAATTTCACTTATGATGGATTCATTTTATGATTTATTCTCATCTGATATAATTTTTCCATTAACAGTTCACTGGAGTAAGGATTTTAGAGACATTAGATTCTGTTGGAAGTTGAGTCCATACTGCTTTTTTTTATCATGAAATTGTAATTCAGTCAGTTTTTCTTTAGTGACTTTTTTGAGAATAAATCATTCAAATGTAATTTGATAAATGTCACATATATTATGTTTTTTATTAGAATTTCCTATAAGGAATACAATTTGAGGAGAAATTTTGGAAGTGTTAGTAAGGATGGAATTGTGAACAGTTTGAATGTGACGATGACTGGAAAGAAGGGGAAGGAAGGACTAGACCTTGACTTGGTGACCAGTGGCAGCTCCTGAAGAGATCCATACTCAACGAAAGAAAACAAAGTGGTGGGGATGTTTAGCGTTAATTGCAGGTCTGATTTCCTACTTTGAGGTTGAACTTTAATGAGAGTCTGAAATATAAACACTTGGTCTTCTTCATTTAGGTAGGCTAAACCATGTGTAACAGAGCAGGAGGACCGTTCCTCTCATTGATTAGAAGATCATTCTAAAGTCTGAGATTTTACCTCTTGCTGAGGGAAAGGAAGAGAAACCCTGAGACACTGGGTGATACAGGAAGTTTGCCAGGACTCTAAGGATCATCCTGAGAGGTCTCTTTAGGAGCAGCAGTGAGTGAATGAGGCCTAAAAGAGCTGCTTCTGGGGCCACCAGCTACCAAGGTCTCCAGCTACCAAGGTCTCCAGCTACCAGGGCCTCCAGCTACCAGGGCCTCCAGCTACCAAGGTCTCCAGCTACCAAGACCTCCAGCTACCAAGGTCTCCAGCTACCAGGGCCTCCAGCTACCAAGGTCTCCAGCTACCAAGACCTCCAGCTACCAAGGTCTCCAGCTACCAGGGCCTCCAGCTACCAGGGCCACCAGCTACCAGGACCTCCAGCTACCAGGGCCTCCAGCTACCAAGGCCTCCAGCTACCAGGACCTCCAGCTACCAGGGGCACCACTCTGGGTTGCCTGGAAGAGACAGAGGAGAAGAGAAGGAAATGTTTTAGCATCTTTTCTTCAAATAAGAGTTATCCCTCTGAGAGGCAATTACCAAGTAGATACTACACTTCAGTTTACAAAGGCTTACCCACCCCACAGGTAACAGGATGGTGGCAGGGTCACAGGCCTTCGATTTTATACCTGATGTCTGTTGGGTCCAGGTGTCACAAAAAGATGGGGATAGACCACCAAAGTCTATTAAAACAGAAACAAACTTTATTCCAGAAAAAGATCGAAAATAAATCTCATGGGGCACACAAAGCTCATAATCTATAGCTGTGAGCACAGCCAGAGACTGGGCTTCTGCAGCTGTGCATTGGAGGTTGGTTTTCAGACTCCTCTTATAGTAAAATCAAGCACCAGGTGTGGGTCAAAGAGTTTTTACAACCTTGAGGTCAGGGTTAAAGTCACATTACATTTTAAGTTTTACAACTTTTGGTTATAGGATGTTAGGATGTTAACTTAGGATGTCTGCAAAAGCCTGTGGCTGACATGGCCACTTTTCCCTGTCCCTGAAAGAATGCAAGGCAGACAGTAGAATCACCTAAGGGGACAGATAAAAATTAAGGGAAGACAAGCAGAGGGTCCCATAGAGGCAATAGTTAGAAGCTAACCTTTGTCCCCAGTACCTGCCTGGCTGGGAAGCTGGGAGGAAGGAGACCATTGCTAAAAGTTTACCTTTGTACACAGCGGCTGCCAGGATGTCTGCTCTCAACGCAGAAAGTGTTTGTTAAAGGTTAGCAGTGACTTCCAGCTTTATTTATTTATGTTTTTCTTCCCAAATCTGTTTGAGCTTACAACATTGTATTTCTATATTCCTGGACTAGACCCAGGACTTATATTTTATTCTTATATTTTATTCCTGGACTCTTTAATGTCCATATGCTAAGAACAATTATTAGTCACTAAAGTGACTGGGAGTTTGCTTGGCTGCCTTGTGAATCAAGTTATCTTATTTTTTCCTATTACTCCCATGAAAAAGAATGTGGCTCCACCAATCTCTAGTCAGGGTAAAAACTACACCTGAGTGAGCAGAAGGCCTCTGTCTGCTCTTGTAAGATTTCTGTAAAGAGGACATCTTCCAAGGGAGGGGAAAGGAAGGAGGGAGAAAGGCAGGGAGCAGGAAGAGGAAGGCCGTTTTGCAAACACTGGCTTTACAGACAGGACACTGCATCTTGCTCTGTTACAAACTTCTCAAGGAAATTCTAATAACAGCGCAAAGCAGCTGTTTCTATGAGCTAGACAAGGTTTCCTCTGGCAAGTCAAGGCCTTGCAGAAAACTGGAGCTGTAACTATGAGAAGAACTTCTAGGGCTGTTGGTATCCTTCCACTCCTAAGGGAGCGCCCTGCTCAAGAGAACTTTTCCTACATCCTGCTGCTGGAACCTCTCTCTCTCTCTCTCTCTCTGTGGGGGTGGTGGTGTATGTGAGTGTATGGTGTGTATGTGGGGTGTGCATATGAGTGTGTGGGGGTGTGTATGTGTATGTGGGGGTGTGTACATATGCCTGTGTGGGGTGTGTATGTGGGGTGTGTGGAGTGTGAGTGTATGCCTGTGTGTGGGGTGTGTGGAGAGTGTGAGTGTATGCCTGTGTGTGGTGTGTATGTGGGCGTTTTGTGGGGGGTGTGTGTGGGTCCAGTGTGTGTGTGTATTTAAAATACACATGTTTTTAAAATACCAAAATAAGAAATCATTAGGCCAATATCAAAAGGAATCCCAATAGGTATTTCCAGAGAACCAAAAGTAATTACCTAAATATTAAAGTTTGTTCTTCTCAAATCATTACATATAAACATTTATACTTAGTTAGCTTTAATGTTAAACCAATCCATGTTTTCATCATCAACTGTAGTCACTGAGAAAATATTATGCTTATTCTTCCTTATTATTTTTTCTTTTAAGAATCTTAAGAATCATCTCAATATTTAAGTTAATAAGCCAGTATGAAATATTAATGGCTGTAATGTTTTCCTCTCTTCATTCTGCACCTGTATGTCCACCCACTGTGAAGAAAGCCCCAGAAGCTCTGACAAAAGTGTGCAGTGCAGCGAACACTCATCCAGTTCAAGCTTTCCTGGTTTGTGTGCATCAGGGACTGTGTGAGAGGAGTTGAGCTGAGCCACCTCGATTTTTCACAGCTCAATTGATTTGCCTTCAGGCAGCAATTATGCTTCAGTCACTCCATTTCATCTTTCAATAATGATCCAGTCTCCTGGTCCCCTCAGAAAGGCTGGCAGAACTCACCTTGAAAGCAAAATAGCCCAGGAGTTCCCAGTAGACAGCACTTCTGGGGAATGTATGCAATGGATGCAGTGGCTGGACTAAGCAGGCTGGCACATACTATGCCCTCAAGTAGCAGGTCCTCAAATGAATTTCTTTTCAAGTTCTAGGCAATCTAGGTGGGTCGAGCTGCTTGTTTGTATCGTGTCTCTACTATATAGTTCAGCGTCAGGAAGCACAGATATTTCTTTAATTATGTAGAAGGCTTGCAGTAGTTTGAGGCACCTAGAGTGTTTTGTTTTTCCTACTGTTCCAGTTTGGAAATGAATATTGCAAGTCGGTGGGAGGTTCTCTGGTCTGAGTGCATCCTGGAAGCAGGTTGTTGACCCAACCCAAAAAGCCTCTCTGTATTTTCTTCCACCTGAAAGCAAAGGTGAAGCCATGAGGCTGGAAACTGGGTGAAAGAACACGTTGAAGAGGTGGAGAACTGTGTGGCAAACTTTGGTTCATAACTCTTCAGTGAGCATTTTGTCAAGATCGATAACCAACTGCACAGGAGGCTAATATACTATTGTCCAGTTAGACAGCTGGTCCCATTGGATTTTGTACACAATCAGAAGTTTGGAATCTGCATTGTTACAATACATTTCAATTTCTACCAAATGGGTTGTTCCTGGGTGCTAGGCATCATTTCTGCCAGTGGCAGGGTATTCTTCACTATAAACAGCTGGATCTAACATCAAGTACAGCCTTGCCATCTGCACAAGTGCACAATGTGTATGAAAGAGTCTCTGCGGCAATCATGTGTAGAATATGTAATTCCAAGGTAAGCAACATTTTTCTGGAAGACTGGATTAAAAGGAATGGGTGCTGAGGACAGCTCCAGGTCCACAAGGAACAAGAGCCCCGTGTGGGGTAGAAGTGGGACCGCTAGTGAGACACGAGGTGAGATGTGCACTCAGGAAGAGCGCTTCTTTGGGAACATAGAGGCAAAAGCGGTGGGCAGGTGTGCTTGGCTCCGATTGCAAAATTAAGGACTAAGTCACCAGAGGGAAATCACTGAGAAGCAGAGAGTAGGCTCTCATATTTTAAAACAAAACAAAATAAAACAAAAAAAAATGGAGGGTTGAACATGAAGGAAGACGTTACCTATGACAACTCCTGCAGAGCTGATCAAAACTAGTGCAGCAGGGAGGCAACCGAACGAACAGCAATGGACAATAGGGTAGGGATGTGTGAGTGGGCAGTCCCTGCAGGACACCGGCAAGAAGCTAGTCAGTGCGGCCAGGCCCTCTGAGTTTGCTTCCTGGAGCTGGGTTCCTCTGGACCCACAGGGGAGATAGGAACCCGGTCTTGATGATTATGTTTCCCACTTTCAGGTCTTTGGTAATGACGTTTCTGAGTTATAACAGAGGCAAGATACTGGGCGACAAAGAACAGTTGAAAGGGCGGAAAACACACAACTAGATGTTTTCTAAATTCAATAGTCTAAGAGAGGGCGATCAAAAGCCCACAGTAGGTAATACCTTGCTTAAGGTTTAATCAAGGCGACATGATAGTAAGGGTGCTTGGTGTCTTTCAGGTAGACCTGGTACTTTGTTCCAGCAATGCTTATTCCTACAGTCTAGGGCCCACATGCTGTGCTGGATTCTCTGGAGATAGCACCAGAACAGTTTACCAAGCACTCTCCAATCTCCAGCAATTGCTGGCACCTTCACTGGCTTAGTAAACTGGTTTATTTCAGGTTAAAACACCCAGATCACAGCTCATTACTGAAGGAAGTCAGGTCAGAAACTTAAAGCAGAAACCAGGTGGCAGGAACTGAAGAAGAAGCCATGGAGGGGCTGCTAACTGGCATTTTCCCCATGGCTTGCTCAGGCCCTGTTTTCTTATAGGACCCAGGACCACCAGTCCAGGTGGCATCATCTAGAGTGGACAGGGCCTTCTCAGTTATCAGTTAAGAAATGTCCTGCATAATTTTCCTCAGGCCAATCTAGGGGACCATCTTCTCAACTAGGAAGGTTTCCTCTTCCCACTTGACTTTAATTTGTGTCAAGCTGACACAAAAGTAGACAGTACATGTGCCTTTAAATCTCGTAACAACCACCCAGGATTTTGATCTTTCCTTTTAAAGCATAATCATTGAAATCTACTTAACAAACTGAGCCTAAGTCTTCAGATGTGAATATCTAATGGACAGGAAACATTGCTAATGTCTTCACTTATGTCTCTTTTTCACTGATGGTGTAGTTCTGTGACAGGATATGTACTTGTGCTGTATATGTGTATACTCTTGTGCATATATATGTCCTTATCTTTCCATGGGAGTCCATAAAGTTGGCTTGATTTCATTTTTAATTCAGAATATACTAGAAATTATTTCACTTTTTAAAAGTTGGTCAAGATACATAAAAACACTGTTTCTAGTCCAGGTGGGGTACTTGCCTTTTAATCCCAGCACTTGGGAGGCAGAGGCAGGAGGATCTCTGTGAGTTCAAGACCAGCCTGGTCTACAAGAGCTAGTCCTAGGCTAGCAAGGGCTGTTACACAGAGAAACCCTGTCTTGAAAAACCAAAACCAACCAACCAAACAAACAAATAAAAAACCAATCACTCTTTCTTACTCTAGCCAAATTCATTCTTGCTCAACTGTCCTATGATCAAATTCACCCTATTCCAAGTTGAGATACTCCTAGAATTTCTACCCATTGAAACTAATTTTGTCTTGTGAAATAAAATTCACTCACTTTTAAGAAATGGTTACATAGTCTGGATCAGTGATATAAAATGAAAAACCATCACCAGGGTAGGCCAGGGTCCCAAAAAAAGTCTTGGAAAATGGAGGCAGGAAGTTCTTATGTGTGAATGAGACCAGTAAAGGTTACTGCAAAGTCACTTTTCTGGTTGTTTGCAGGAAAGTGAATCTTTGCCGAGGCATTCCAGTGCACCAGAGCCAGCTCCAGATGTGCTGGACCTGAAAGCAGTGTGACAAACAGTTCTTTCCCTTGCACACAGAATGTTGGGTTCCAGCAGGGTTAGGTCCAGACTGGACTAGTCTGAACCAGTCACAATCTAAATGCTAGGGAAATGACCGTTGAGCAAAGCTAGAGGCTTAGGAAGTAGGATTTTGTCATTGTAAAATTAAAGAAGGAGCATTTAGTGAAGCAAAGAGTACAAGCTATGGCCCTGGTGTTAGATTCCTAAACTGAAGAAGGAGCAAAGAAAATAAATCAACCGCGAGCCAGGCCTCTTAGAAAAGCACAATCTTTTAACCCGTGTCAGCTTCTGATGGATTTCTCTTGTGCAGAACTGTACCTTGCCCAAGATGAGCAAGCTGATGGAGAATGAGGCAATCTCCAGACCCCAGCATGGTGCTGTGCTTCCTAAACCCAGGAAGCAGAAAGGCTTAAAAAGAATCTTTGAAACTTTATTCTCAGGATATTCTTTCAGCATCTTATGTGTAGATCAAAACACTCTGCATTTTCAGTGTTCTGGAGAGATTCTTAAGCATCTCATGCATTCTGGTCTATATTAGAGGGCATTAGACAGACTGTTCTCTTCCAGTTAACACCTACCTAATGTAGGGCAATACAGAGAAAGACTTCGCCAAGAGTCAAATTTCTGAACTCATGTGGCCGGCCAGCCAGAGCAGTGAAAGGAAAGGAGTAGGGGCGGGAAGGAACCACTGGCTGGTCTCAAACCGCTGGTGGAAGGGCAGTGAGTTAGACATTCTACTGAGATTCCAAGAGGACAGCCCCCTAACGTGGGATCCAGCCTTTTTAAACACTTCAAGGAAAACCAGTTTTCTGGGAATGCACAGAAGGTGGTGAAAAGCAACACTGAGATAAAAAGCTAAGGAGGGTACCCAAGAGGAATGATGAGAACGGGGACTTAGCAGGGACAAGACACAGCAGAGTGTGATAGCCTCACTGGCTAGGTTCTGAGTTTGAGAGAGAAAGACTGCACATGGGCCAGGATGGGGGCAGAACTAAGGGCGGAGAACGCTTGCCTGCTCGGAACTCTGTCCCTCCTTCCCCCATTAAGCACTTAGTTTCAATTCACCTCTCCTTTCCACCACACCATTTTCCTCATAGAATCCCTGGAAATAAAATCATTTCCTCAGTTGTCCCACCAAATTTGTTCAAAGGCATAGAGACAAAGCAATTCTCAGTTGCTCAACCAAGCCTATGCTTTATCCCTGGACTTCTAAGGGATTTGGTAACTTGACAGTGAAAGGAATAATAAATTGCCTTACTTTTTAACGCAAAGTGCTTCCATATGAGTTGGGAGGCTTGAACACTTCATTAAGTATGACAACTTTGCCTGTGTTCATTTAATTTCCTACAACTCCAGGCCTTTGGGGGAAAGGAGAGAGTAGACTACACAGGGAATTTACTGTTATTAGCTGTCTTTAGTTGAGGCGGCCTTCATGTAACCTAATCCCTGGGCAAATTCCTAGCTTGGAGTGAGCACAGGAAAAACTTCAACAGCAACTAAGGAGTTAACAGGATCGCATCTCCCCTCCCCTGCCCCAGCTGTTACAGTGCTCTTTGCAGTTCCTGGGTAGTTTGCCTTTCTCTTCCATAACAGCAGGAAGGACATCTTTCTTCAAGGGTCTTGCTGTTGGCTTGTTCAGCTCATTCCTCATTATTCTTTCGTGAGTGACTAGCAGGATTCCCCTCCCATCCTAGAAGCTGCAGTGAGCTCTTCTAGTCTATAGTAATATCATGAACTATGGAATTTTCATGTCACAGCAAGGAAGTTAAAGACACAAGACTCTGGGGTCAGAGTTTGTAATTGAGGCCTGTAATTGGAAGCTGGCTATCCTCTCTTAAGTTACCAGACCTTACTGAGTCTCCTACTTATCAATGATAATATGGAAATGTATTGGAAATTATAAGGATTATACCTACGAAATATATAAATTATACAAAACAAACAAAACATCAGTGTTATAATTATTGTCTCATGTAGCTGTTAGTTAGCTCTCAAATCTAAGTTAGTTTCAAAAGAACTCTCTGAAGTAGGCATGTCACTAATTCTTGGCTCTTTTCTAGAAGAGATCTACATGAAAATAGAAAGCACATGAGTGGTTACATAGACAGTGTAACAACTCCATGTCCTTTGTGGAGGCATAGGACTTAGTTGGGCATTGAGTTAAGGTCTCCAACAACTGGCCCATCCTGCTAGAACCCTGTCTTCCAAAGTCCTGATATACTTCTTGATTACCTAAACTCCCAATATTATCTTGGAAAACAAGTTTCCTGCCTGGTTTTCAATAGAGCAATTTGGGGGGTGGGTGGGATAGATTCTACCTGTGTGGGCAGTTCACAGAGGCCTCCGCTCTGCACACTGAAGGGTTAACAATATCATGTTATTAACTGTGTGTGTGTTACTAACTGGGCCCTACAAGCAGAAGCCTAAGATTGACTATATAACCTGGAAGGCCCCATTCGAAATGGAAATCCAGATCTTCTTGATCTGAAACTGTAAGCCTCAAGACAGAGATACTAGACAGCCAAGTCAGGCCTAAGGCCCTGCTGTGCTGTGCTGCCTGGTGAAGATGGACTTCCGTTTAGCTGAGTTATAAAGCCAGTGCACTTGAAAGAGCTCACTTCCTTCATTACACCCTTTTTATGCGCAGCACGATCGATGCTGAAAGATCCAACATTGAACAAAATGCACAAGCTTCCTCTTGACCTTGATTCTGAAATGTATTGCTTGCTTTTCTTGCTCATGCAACAGAAGCAACATAATGCAAAGGAGGTTGATATGGGCTTTCAGAGTAGAAGGTACAGTCTGTCATTATGAGGAAGGTAAGGCAGCTGGGAGGTTCTCTTTGTGGTGATGGTGGTGTATGTTTGTGTGTGTGTCTGTGTATGTGGTGTGTGTGTCTGTGTATGTATGGTGTGTGTGTGTACGTGGTGTGTGTGTGTCTGTGTATGTATTGTATGTGTGTGGTGGTGGGGGGACTGTGTGTATGTCTGTATGTATGTGGTGTGTGTGTCTGTGTATGTATGCTGTGTGTGGGGGCTGTGTGTTTCTGTCTGTGTGTATGTGGTGTGTGTGTGTCTGTATGGTGTATGTGTGGGCTGTTTGTATGTCTGTGTGTGGTGTGTGCATGTCTGTGTATGGTGTGTGCATGTGTGTGGTATGTATGTGTGTGTACGGTGTATGTGTGTGTGTGGTGTGCATGTGTGTGGAATGTATGTGTGTGGTGTGTGCATGTGTGTGTATGCTGTATGTGTGTTTCTGTGTGGTGGTGGTGAGAGAGCTGGCGATGTGGCTTATCCTTCGCCTGGTGAGCCAGGAAAGATAGCTTCAGCAGTACAGAGAATCTATAATCTTCAAAGCTCCACCCTCATGACACAGGCATTCTCCACTGCCTTCCCAATTGTGTCATACTCTCGCGATCAGGTGCTTAGATGTGTGAGCTTTAAGGGCATGAGAGTTAGACGGTCTGGGCTTGCCCAGAGGTCAGTGGAGTGGAGGGCACCTTCAGTGTGGAATCATTTGATGGAATGTGTTGAAGGGTGAACCAAAACCAACCCCAAAGCTGAAGATAAATCGCAGCTAGGAGAGAGGGATTGGCGTTTTGAGGAACTTCTCTAAGGAGCCCTGCTTCTGGAGAAGTCTAAAGACAGGCTGGCTGTGTAAGACATGGCAGTGTGCCTGGAGGCTGTGAGAAGAGGGGGTTAGAAGGTAGAGAAGCTGCATCCTGTATTAGCAACTTTTTTCTGTCTGTGACAAAATCTGTAAAGAAATAATTAAGGAAGAAGAGGCTTATTTGCCTCCCAGTTATGGGTGATACTGTCCATCAAAGTGGGAGCACAGACTGCGTGAGCACATGGGAGCTGTCCACCGGCCACACTGCCTCTGCAGCCTGCTGCCCACCGGCCACACTGCCTCTGCAGTCTGCAAGCAGGGTGTGGAAGATGATTCTCAGATCACCTTCTCTTTTTCATTCACCTTGGGACTCTGGGCCCTGCGGAGACTGTCTCCTGCATTCAGGTGCATCTTCTCTGCTGGGTCAGACACACCCAGAGGTGGTTCCCATCAGTATTTAACAGCTCAGCCATTGTGTTGGCACACACCTTTAAAACTATACTTGGAAGCCTGAGGAAGGCCAATTTCTATGACTTTGAGGTCTACATAGTAGATTCTAGGCCAGGCACACCAGATAGTGACATCCCAAGGTATGAAAATTATCAGTTTACTGTGGTAGCACACGCCTTTAACCCCAGCATTCAGGAGGCAGAGACAGGCAGATCACTGTGAGTTCAAGGCCAACCTGGTCTACATAGAGTTAATTCTAGTACAGGCTCCAAAGCTACACAGAGAACTCTGTCTCAAACAAACAAACAAAAAGAAACTTAACAATTTATTTCCTGTTTACATATTTTCTCCTTCTGTTTTTCTTTTCTGAAGGTGCCAGAATCAAAGCACCTACTATGTGGCAGCATTGTTGTGAGGGAATTGCTAGAGGAACATTTTCTCAGGAATCTATAAACACCTGGGTAGAAAGGCAGTTCACTGTTTTAATTTTTAAAGTCTGATTTGGGGTGACAGTAAACTGAATTAGTGAATAAGTAGAACTTTATCAAGTTCATAGTCGTACAAATAGTGCTTTGGGCTGGGAGTCGGATGTTCTTGGGTGAGAAAGTACATGCAGCCATGAGTTACTGTGAACTCACCAAGCCCTGGTCTACACTGCAGTCCTCCAGCCTTTGCCCTGGTCACACTGCAGTCCTCCAGCCTTTGCCCTGGTCTACACTGAAGTGCTCCAGCCTTTGCCCTGGTCACACTGCAGTCCTCCAGCCTTTGCCCTGGTCTACACTGCAGTCTTCCAGCCTTTGCCCTGGTCTACACTGCAGTCCTCCAGCCTTTGCCCTGGTCTACACTGCAGTCCTCCAGCCTTTGCCCTGGTCACACTGCAGTCCTCCAGCCTTTGCCCTGGTCACACTGCAGTCCACCAGCTTTCACACTTGGTTGCACAATTAAGAGTCAAGAGTGAGTTTCACCAGTATAACTGGTCCATTTTGTTTGACTGGCGAAACACCCATGTCTCCAGGGGTCACCCTGTGATGAAATCATTGTGTCAACTAACAGTTCTGAAGGGTCAAGAGCAAGTGCTTTCCTTTGCTGACAGTGGCAGGAGTGAGCAGAAGGACAGAAGCAGGCTACAAGAAGACAGGAAGTAGCTGGCCTTGCCCTTTGTACAACAACCCAGCCTGGAACTGACGTCTCTATGAGGCCCAACCCATTGCCTGATCCAGTCCTTAATCCTTTGTCCATCAATCCGCCAGGACCTAATTCCTCTCCACCCTGACTCATCCCTGGGCTGTTCCACCTCCTCAATTCTGTCATCACATGATTCCAAGGAGAAATGCTATGCCAAGCCATAGCTTCCAGGTTCAGGGGATTTGCAAGTATGTACTGCAGACAGGTGAGAGCAGAAAGAGGAAATCCCAAAGATCTTATTTTTCTTTCTCTAGGTTCCTGGGCCAGGGATATAAGGCAACCTTGGGAGGCCTGGAAAATCAGTATGTTTGCCAGCAGAGGAAGACACTGGAATCCCCCACTGAAGGCTATCTGAGGGACAGGACTGTATCAGATCTCATCTGTTTTGTTATTAGTGAATTTAGAATAAGTCAATGGCAAGGAGGTCTCTTGAGCTTGACAAAATCCTGCTGTTTCTGGGTTCTCGGTGAAGAACAGCTTAGAACAGTGCAAGAGCAGTGTCAGGTGCCAGTTACCGTGCTGGTTCTGCCACGCACCAACTTTGTGATTCTGAGCAAACACATTGATGGCCCTGAGCTGCGGTTAACTCACCCATGAAATGCACAAAGAAATCCTGCAGTGTCTACACTGGAAGAGGCTCCATTTTCTCATTTTGGGGTTTGACTTCCTAGCTGGTGCTTGAGGCCTGTTCTGGCCAAGGTTCTAAGGGGCAGTCAGCTAAAGGCCCTGACTACTACTGCTCACACTCTCATCCATACCTTTTGTGGCTGTGCATGGCACCTGTGTTCTCCAAAGGCCTCTGCCCATGGGCAGTCTGTAGTTTATCAAGTTAGCACAAGTCCTTTGTGTGTCTTCTTGTGTGTCTTCTCTACAGAGACTCTTCTTAGAAGATCCAAGAAGAGACAGAAGAGATGGAGGGAAGGGCTAAGGGAAAGAACTTAGAAATGCATTCAAAAAGTTTAAAATGTACTAGGAAGATGACCTACATTTTTTGTCAGGCATTTTCTTTCCCTGTAAAAATCATAAATTTTAATGCTATATTCAGTTATCACATTCAAACTAAGTTATTTATGTGATTATACTTACATTGCATTTTATTTTACGATTCCTCTAATGTTTGATGTCACTCTACCCCCTTTTATGTGTTCTGTTATCTAAAGAGAAATGGATGCTGTGGAGAGGGCTCCCAAGGGTCTCTACTGAGGGGACCCAATGGTTTCTTTGCAGAGCGGTTGTGGTGGTGAAGGGTGTGCATGTAACAAGCTGTTTAGAGTCCTAGCTTCCACAGTTGGCAACTGGGCTCTGAGGAGGTCATGTGACTGCCAGAACAAAGAATGTTGTTGGGAGGATGATTCAAAACCCATACTCTGTCCCTTGCTCTGTGGTTTTGATGCATTCACTCAATTATGGTTGTCCTATAGAGTGGATCCACTCTAGTCACTAGTACATATCACCATTGTTATTTAAAAACACGAGGATCAGGAAAATACTGTATTCAAAATATCAAACACTGTTTCTTGTGCGGGTAGGGTATGTGTGTGAGGGTGGGCAGGTTGGTGGATAATCCTCACATATTTAGTTGCACCAGGAAGAAAGCCAAGAAAACAGTTACTTCTGCTCAGCTGGTATTTTAACAGAGAAGGTTCTGGCTGTTTTACAGAGAAGATAAGAAGCTGTGATGGTGTGAGTTAGCAGACAGGATCCAGGCGGGAGATGGAAAACAAGGCAGACTACCTTGGCAGGCGTGGAGGTGAAGAGAGTAAATCAAAGTGCTTTCACCCTTTCCTTCTGCTCAGTGAGACTTATAGGCTCCTCTTGATGAATCATTTACCCCATCAATTCCCAGGTTCTGTTTGGTGGTGACAGAGAGAGCAACAGCAGCTTCTGTTGTATTTACAGATATCATCAATCCTCTGTACCTTTAATCTTTTTCTTTGGGGGGGGGGAATGCAACTTTTTCTTGTTATTTCTCATGGAAGGCTGAAAAAATTGAGCTATATTATGCCATCCTCCGTGGAGAAAAGACAGCGGCATCTTACAGATAGCAATCATTTTGGCCCATTTCTATTTGGCAGCAATCCTTTCTGAGAACAGGAATTTATATTTCTCTCATCAGGGAGATAGAGTTGCTGTGCACTGCCTGATGTGTTAAATTTACCTGCAACTTCTGCCTTTTCAATGCAGATATCCAAGTTCAGGATGAGGCCAGCTTTTGTGACAGTCTTGCTAAATGAGTTCTATTCTATAGTGTGGAAAACAGACAGATAAGGCAGCTTCTGTATTAGAGAAGCTCACCCTCAATTCTGCTCATATCACCTAGCAATGTTGCAACTTTGGGTAAGCTGAGGCCAAGTTCTTCAAGTCTGAAGGGATGGTGGTGTCTCTTAAAGGGATGGTGATGTCTTTAAAGGGATCATGATGTCTGTTAAAGGGATCATGATGTCTGTTAAAGGGATAGTGGTGTCTATTAAAGGGATGGTGGTATCTGTTAAAGGGATGGTGATGTCTGTTAAAAGGATGGTGGTGTCTGTTCAAGGGATGTTGGTGTCAGTACTCTCTCACAAATCTGTTGTGGAGAATAAATGCAGCCATCTCTAAAGTCTGCAGCACAAAGCTGAGCAGGCTGTGCTTGCACAACTAATATCCATGTTCCACCTCTCTTCTTCAATGCTTTCCCCTCTCTCTTGCAATCATCTTTGTTCTCAAGGTCCCTGGGCTCCCAAGTGCAACTGAGGGGAAACAGACTCCAAGCCGGGAGGTGCTACTCCCTGGTCCATTCCTCCACGGGCCAGGAGGTGTTACTCCCTGGTCCATTCCTCCACGGGCCAGGGTCAGTTTTTCATACTTTTCTTCATCTTTCTTTTTGTAAACAATGGTGATGGTGACCACAATCTTATGGAGGGCAATGGGTCAAAAGAAGAAAGTGAGAAGGGAAAATTGTTGCCAAGACCCTTATTTCCTGTGTTTTTTTTTTTTTTTGAGGAAACCTCCAGGCACTGGGAGAATGAACAGGTTTTCTAATTACGGTCACTCTAGGCTCTTGAGGGTGGCACTCAATGATAATATTCCAAGAGTATAATGTTTTCTGTTCTTATTGGAAACATTCCCATTTTCCCACACCCTCTCAACACACCCATATAAAATGATACTGTCATTCTAGCTGGTGTGAGGGGTCACACATTGGGTGATGACCCTTGAGGATGAGCACGTCTGACCTTTTCTGCCATCTTTCATCTGCGCTCTTCGTTGGGGAATATCCATCTAAGTCCTTTGCTCACTTTCAAATTGGTTTTCAGTTTTTGCTTTTCTAGTTGAAGGACTCCCTGACATAATTAGCAAATTAACCACACATAACATAGTATGGCTTGCCAATATTACTTTCCCGTTCTGCAGGTCATCCTCCTTTAACTCCCATCCCACAGGGCTGTTTAATCCTATTTGTTCATTTTTGTTTTTCTTGTTTTTTGATGACCTTTCTAAAATCATCACTATGGAAAGTTTTAGTCTCTGTTTATTTTCTGATATTTAAGTCTGTCACCCATTTTTAGTTGATTTGTGTAGAGTAAAATGGTATGATTGCTGTAAAAAGTAATACGGAAGCCCCTCAAACAGCAACAGCAGCAAGAATGAAGCACTGTTTGATCTGGGCATTTATTCCAAGGACCTTGAATTATGATCTACTAGAGATATTTTCATGGTGGCAGTCATTTACAAGAGCCAAGATATAGAAGCAGCCCGTTCCCTCTAGAGTACACACACACGTGCACATGGACATAATCAGATGTTTTAGAAGAATATATTGCCTATGCCACTCCTGGTGTCCTTTAGGGATGCTATGCTAAATGAGATTAGCATGATAGAAAAGTAGACACTTGCGGATGTTGCTTAAATAAGGACTATAACATAGTCAAACTTATAGAAGCTGGAGGTAGGTAGGGGCAGAGGTTGCCAGGATGAAGTAAGGAGACACAGCTTCATCATGGAAAATGGTGATGCTCTACATTATCAACATATTACATTTACATATTTGTTAAGAGGTAGATCTAGTGTTGAGTTCTTACTATAAACTGAAAAAATGCACACAAAAACCAAAACTGTAATAGTTATTTTTCCCACATTCATTCATTGCTATTAACAACAATAAAAATTAAATTAGGTATTTTATAATGAAAAATAGAAATACATTTGTCTTATAGTCTGGAGGGTGGTAATCCAAAACACGCCACCTACATCAGACTATGCTCTTCATGAAGGAGTAGGTTTTCTCCTTCCTCCACGTGAGTCCCAGGGATTGAACTGACGTCAACAGGTTTTGCCAGGAGGGTGTAGGTTTTCTCCTTCCTCCACGTGAGTCCCAGGAATTGAACTGATGTCAACAGGTTTTGCCAGGAGGGTGTAGGTTTTCTTCTTCCTCCATGTGAGTCCTGCAGATTGAACTAATGTCAACAGACTTGACCAGGAGGGAGTAGGTTTTCTCCTTCCTCCACGTGAGTCCTGGGGATTGAACTGATGTCAACGGGTTTGGGAGCAGAAACCTCTCCCTGATGAGCTATGTTACTGGTCCTCACATTTAAAGCTTTGAAAACAAAAACAAACTGTTTTATATTTTCATTAATAACTTTTCAAAATGGACTTTTAAAAAGTCTCTGTATTTGGCCCTAAAAATATCTATCCATCTAAACTGCTTTAAGTAAGCCAGTAGAATGAGTATGGAGAGAGCTCACAGCAGAGGAATTTGTCGTCCTTTGGAGCTCTCCTTTAGATAGGACAAGTACTCCTCAAAGGTCCGTGCAATAAAGACTTGGTCGCCAACCTGGGGTTCTGTAAGGAGGAGGTGGTAGGAGTTTTAGGAGACAAGGAGTAGCTGGAAAAGGTTTGGTTAACTGTGGCATGCTCTTGAAGGGCCCACTGGGACCTGGTCCCTTCTCAGCCCCCTTGGCGCTCTGACTACCAGAGGTGAACAGCTCAGCTGCTTACTCTGTCATGATGTACAGGCTTAAAGCGCAACCCAAAATCTCAGAAACTGAGAAGCAATAAAGTTTTCCTTCTTATAAGTTTATTATTTCAGATATTTTGTCACAGGGACAGAACAGATCCAGCTCTGTTATCAAAGAGTCTTGGTTTTATCCCTACAAGAAGACACTTCTAGTTTCTACCCGCCCTTCACCAATGTCTTAATACAGTCAATGCTCAGAGACATTTGCAAGTCAGAACTTCTGAGAAACAGACAATAGTTAGCAAGCAAATGCAAAGCAAGCCTTTAAAGTGGAATTGAGAGAAACAGCTGCAAGCTGGGCTCTGCAGTTGTGTGCTTCCCGAGGAAACCACAGGCACACCAATAAGACATTTCTTACCTTGTTTGTGCTGGGTTTACCAAAACTACTTCTTTCAGAATAGTTGTCTTAAAAATTTACAAAACATGTAGGCATGCATCAAGTAAATAAACCCATATTTGTGTTGTCTCCTAAGAGGTTCAGATCAAAACTAGTTAGTGTAATTGCCTCTGGCTTGGTTCCTAGTCAAGAATCCACAGCTGCTGGATTTAATGGGGGATTTTTCCTATTTTTGGCTCTTAACAACCCTAAGTGGACAGACATGCTGACTTAAGTTATAGGGCTGCTTCCTAAAGCCATCGTAGATATTAGTGCAGTGAGAAATATTTAGTAACCCAGACTTTCCTAACATATTTAGGAAATTTTGCTTTCCTGGACATATGCTGGGGCCATATGGTGGTTAGCAGAGCCACGTCAAATGAGCCTTGGAGAGGCAGAGACCCAAGCATTGCATGTCCTGAGGACTTCATGCTTTTATTGAGCAGAGCTTTGCCATAGTCCTCACAGTCACCACAGCCCTCATCATTTACAGGTTGTATGAAAACTCTCTGGGGGTCTCCAGTCCCTCACTGGGCACTGTCACTGGTACAGTAATAGTGATTGACTTTTCCCAAGCATTGTTGCTGGAGCAGACTAACAAATCAACCACTACACTTGGAAATAATTTAGACATGTAGATCTTTAGTAAAGTTAAGATATTTTTTGTTGATGGCTTTGATAGAAAAATCTTGGGGAACAATTTAAAGTTTAGAAAGGCGTACTTTTAATAGAAGAGCGAGGGCTCATTGAGGTCAAGGAACAGAAGCAATGTTTCTCAGCTTCTTAATATGATCTAACAAAAACTTGATGAGTGGACATGTGCCTTGAGGATTTAAACTGGAAATGACTGATATTTTTTATATATAAAAGTTTAGATCTGTGATTCTTTTAAGATTTTTTTATAAGATTGCTTTTTGAGATAAATAGTAAAATGATTGATCCTTTCTTTGTTACTGAAAAATGCAGCCTGTCAGTAAAAGAACAGGCTGAGAAAAAATACCTTGCTTGCTTACACTTTGTGAATCTATAACAAGTTGCTTAGAAGTCAATGCATGTGGGTCCTTGGGATAATTTGTTTTTCACCTGTAATACATAAACGTTTAACCACGTAAGGGAAATGGGAAACATACTGTTTTTTACTTGTATTTGTTGTAATCATTCACTTGAAAAATAGAATGTAAGCACATTGTAGTTTTTATACTGCTTGGGAGGTTTTGCTGGAGTATATAAGCAGTAAGGAAAAAATTAAAGTAAGAAGGAAACCACCAGGAAAAATGTAAAGGGGACATCAGGAAAACTAGAGAGGCCTTGACAGGCTGAGGGTTGTCTGTGTGTTCCCAATTTCCTCTGGCCCCAGAGGATTAAGTTTTACTCCCTCAGATAAAAAAAGTCATTGTGTGATTAGTGATTACTGATCCATGCCTCCCCTTCAGCTCCTGAGCTGTTGAAAGCTGGCCTATAGTAGCAGGCACACACTGCTTCATTTCTGGTACTTGAACTGACAATTAGAAGCATTATTTAAAAATAAATAGAGAAAAATTAAGTAAAATTTTAAAGTAATTTATTAGGTGAAGTGTGCATTCGTTTACTAGAATGACCCTAAGAAGTCTGTGTGACCCCATGGACATCCTGTAACCGTACAATGCCATCGTCACAGTCAGGCCTCTGATCCGTAGATGAGTAGCATTCAAAGCCAGACTCTGTCCTCCTGTGACTAAGATTTACTCATTTTCCCAGTCACCTTTGAGTCTATTGTTGGACCATGTTTTTACAAGGACTTGGGGCAATGTGTAGGCTGTCCCCTGATTGCAGCTTCACAATGTACACCCTGTAACTGTGACTCTGCCTCATTCATGACATTTCTGTGTGATTTTTATGAATTCACATTTGTTGAGTTCTGCATTCCTAAAATTGTTTGTTTTTTCCTGTGGACCCTTATTCCACTACCCTGGTCTTCTTTCATAAGGGCTATTAGTAATCTATATAGTACACTTTGTGAAGTGGGGCAATGACTCACTTGGGTACTACTACTGCTGAATATTTGAGGACAGAAAGAGTAGGGAGGGAGAGGAAATGGGAGTGGGAGCAGAACACAGAGGGGGAGAGGAAAGAAGAGAAGAGGGAAAAGCTGGTGACGTAGAAGGAACACACAAATGGACTTAGCCAAAGTTATCCTTTCTGCTGACCTTTCAGAACAGTATCATAATAGAACTGAACATTTAATATGGTGATTGTTTGAAGGAATTTAAAAATGCTAGGTCTCCTTTGTAAGTATTCTCGGAGAAACAGCAACTCTTGGCATGTTCTGAACTCCTGGCAGGGGCACTGAGACGGAGAAGACTGTTTGCTGCCTTCCCCAAGGGAGGCCCAAAGACCCTGTGCGCAGTAGGGAGCACATGGCAAGTGGCCTGGAGTACCAGTGGCAAAACCTAAGAGTGCAGGGGGAACTCACCTGCACTTGTGACTTAGGGACCACCACAGGCTCTTAGAAGCTGCTGCCTAGAGGTGGGACCAAATCCAGGCTCAATTAGCCATTAGCAGCTTATATAACTCTTCTGTGCCTCTCTTGCTTTACCCTAAGATGGTGAGACAACCTGCCTCACGGAGCTGTTGTGGCTTTAAGGCACACCCCTGACTCACACTGTCATTCTGAAATGTCGATTATGTTTTGATTGTGTGTAAATTTGTGCGAGTGCAAATGTCAACAGAATCAAGAGGGTTGGTTCTGCCACAGCAAGAGTTAGAGACATTTGTAAGTCAGGTGTTGGTGCTGAGAACCAAATTCAGGTTCTTTGGAAGAGCGTTGGGTACTTTTTTTTTTTTTTTTTTTTTTTTTTTTTTAAATCACTGAGCCATCTTTCTTGCCCAGGGCCCATAATGGTTTAAATTACTGTTTTTGAATGAACTTGTGATAAAAAAATGGAGATCTAAAATGTCAGGTGTCTCTCTGTCTCTGTCTCTCTCTGTGTATATGTGTGTATGATTTTGTCTCTATATAAAATACAAGAAAACATGTGAGAGGAAACATGATCTGTCTTTCTAAGAATGAATTCACTTAAAGGGAATGATGGGAGGGGTAGAAATGGATGAGTAGGTGAGTATGGAGGGGAGTTTGCTCAAGAGAGTTGAAAAACAGAAAGCCCATGGAATCCCATGGCAAAGCAGGAGTATATGTGTGAGAGAAGGGGATGTTTGATCTGAACTGCAGGCGGAAAAGCGACGGACTGGGCGGAGTCTGACTGGCTGGAGGGAGCTCTGGATTGGAAGGGCATACATAGTAACCTAAATGACCAAGTTCTTCAAGCATTATGGTCAGAGCTGCAAACAGGCTGACTGAAATGACCTTAGTCCAGCTGTTGAAAACACTGGTTCCCATCTGTCAGACCTAGCTTTGTGCTGGTCCCATGGAATGTGACTGTGTGAGGAGAGACTGAGGAGAAGGAAGGAGGACACTGTCAGACCCCAGCGGTCAGCAAGGCCAGGTTTTCTGTTGAGTAGATGGTTGGTCCTGATGTCATCTGAAAAGATGAGACATGTCTGCAGTTGAATAGGAATTCTGTGCAGCCACTGCAGGCAGTGGTAGGTAGCTTCTCATCCTAAACACATTGCTAACCAAATAAAACACAGCGACTTAGGAGATTGGTCACGCGTTTCTCCCCAGATATGCACGGAATGTACTGTAATGAGCATGGTCTAGAAAGTTCAGTGAAGTAGACAGATTTCAGTTACCGGTAATGACTTAAAACAAGGCAGTAAAAATGCCACAGCATAGTGCGGTTTTTACCCTTTACTTTTGAGCTCTTGATGTGGCTCACTGGAAACGGTAATTGAAATGACTGGCTGAGATATGACTACCCAGTTCTGTAAGCAGGAAGGAAGAGTGGGTAGGAAATGGCTGGGATTCTTCACATAGTGTTGGCTAAATCCCCCCGACTCCCTTTACAATGTGTCTGCCCAATGAAGACTCAGGCAGCGCTCTGCAACATCAGGTTGTTCTCAGCCTAACTGTATTTCATTTTAAAGTGTCTTTTCTTGAACTATGTCACCAAACCTTATAACACAAAATTCACAATAATAATAAGAAAAAATTGACTGTTCTATATCCACACAGGCCCATAGAGCTGAAGATAAATTAAAGCAGGACTAGTCTGCCTGACTTTAAAACCAGAAATGCAAACAATGTTCAGAGTAAGACAATAGAAAAATCATAAAGATGATACTTCTAGAGAACTGTAATTAAAAAAAAAATACAGCATCCAACTCAATATCTCAAAGGCTAACTCATTTACCAGTTGTTTTCCCCTGGGGAAACAGTGTGTTACTGACATCTTGTGGGAAGAGGCCAGAAGTGAAGGTAAATGCCCCTCCCGAAGCATAGGGTAGTTTTCCACAGAGAGGGCTTATCCAGCCTCAAGTCAACAACAAAAACCTGAGAACTCCAGCCTTGTGCTTACCATGCTTTTTCCAGAGTGTTCTTACCACGTGGAGAAGATGATTGCTTGCATATTATCCGGGACTTTTACCACCTTCCGAGTCTAAAAAAGTAATAGGTAGTGTAATATTTATGTAGAAATGCATAAAGCATGAATACACAAATTAATAAATTATTGTTTAGTGGAAAATAATATAATTGATCTAGGGGAAGAAACAAAATATTAACACTTTGTGCATGTTGTGTGTATGTGTGCATGCATGTGCATATGTGTGTATTGCATGTTTGCATGCATGTGCATGCATGTGCATGTGCACTTTCCTATAATCCCAGCATGTGGAAGGCTGAGAAATAAGGATCATGGGTTTGAGGCCAGTTTTGTGTACATAGTGAGACTATATCAGAAAAATGAATGGGGTGGGGGTGGGGGAGTGGAGGACGTGGGAGGTGCAGGGAGAGAGATTGCCCACCTAGAACCCTGCTTTCTGTCCACAACACTTCTGGTTCTCTGTCTCCAATCCCATTCTCTTCCCTCGCACTTGGTCCCCCTGAATACAGATCAGGTGTGCAGGACTGGCTCCTGCACCCAGCCTTCTTTCCCCAGTGTCTTCCCTAGCTCCATTCATGCTAACACAGTGATGTAGTCACCTCCCATGCTGTGTGGGGTCGGTCTGTCATTTCCTCACTGGCAGCAGAGTCATGGCACCCAGATGAAGGTGCAATCTCTCTCATCTTGATAAGCACTTGGTCTTCAACTGCAGAATGCTTCTTTCTCCAGCTTAAGAAACATCATACAGTGAAGTCACATTTTCCTAAGGGGGGTTGACTTTCTGCAGCGTCATGTCGGTGGTGGGAGGGAAGCAGGCTGTGGGTGCAGCTTAGAGCGCTTCTGATATGCTGCTCCTCCGTGTACTGGGGCAACCAGCCCTAACCACAGCACATCTGCCACGAGGCCTTGAAGACTTGCTCATGAGTGGAATCTCTCTTGACTCACCTCTCTTTCAAATTCTGGAGGCACCGAGGACACTGTATTTGCAGCTTGTGTTAACATCACTTTTTAAGAAGCAAGTCTTTTACACAATCATGAAGACAAGGACCTTTTTAAAAGAACTATAAGAAGAGATTGATACATCTGATCAGCAACAGTCTCCCTTTTAACAGAGATTTTATATTTGAGTAATTTCTGTCAGAACATCTCAGCAAATACATTTCAATAAGAAATAAATGATATCAGTTATTTATTCTCTGGCCTACAGACGAATCTGATAGAATCAGACCTATCTGTTTTTGGATTAGCATTCCAAAAACTCACCTGGGGAGACTGCAGAAGAAATTGTCTGACTCGCCAACTGAGGGGATAATGTGATGAAGTTGCAGACAGAGGATGCTACAGTCACTCTGACAATTACGGGCTGTGAGAAAAATATGCTTCTTTTCTGTGTTTGAGAACAGTGACCGAAATTTTTTTTTTCTATTTTCCATATCATCTATCAAAAGCTGGTTTGAGGACCTTTGAAAAATACTTCTTACCAGTTTGTAAGTTGTAAGATGGTACCATTAACGGTCTGTCTGTCTGTCTATGTATCTATCTATCTATGTATCTATCTATTTATGTATGTATGTATGTACGTACCTACCTACCTACCTACCTACCTACCTACCTACCTACCTACCTACCTACCTACTTGAGACAGAATCTCACTTTGTAGCTCGGGCTGCTCTAGAGCTCCCTATGTATCTTCGGCTGACTGAACTCAGAGAAATCTTCCTGCCTTAGCCTCCCTAGTGCTAAGACTACAGGCTTGAGATACCATGCCTAGATCAAATTTTGAAACTGATCTAGGGCTGGAGAGATTGATGAGCAAATAAGAGCATTGGTTGCTCTTCTAGAGGACTTAGGTTTTGTGTCCAGTAACTAAATGGTGGCTCATAACCATCTGTTCCCCTTGTTCCAGGGACCTCAATGCCCTCTTCTGGTATCAGGAACACATATGGTGCAGATATGTATACAAGCAAACCATCCATACATTTAAAATAAAAATATATAAGTCAATACATCTCTGTAGTAGTTAGAAAAATAAATCTTTATAAAGTTGGGAATGTTTGATGGTGGTAGATCAGGACCTGCCTAGCATATACAGAACCTCAGGTTTGAATCCCTATATCACACATGCGTGCACACACACACACACACACACACACACACACACACACACACACACACACACACACACACTTTATAAACATTCCCCAAAGCATACATGTATCTAAAAACGAGTATTAATAGGTTCCCCAAATAAACTAAGAGAAATATAAGGACTGTTAAGTTAATATTTACTATAGACCATAGGTGATTAATAATTAATGTTACTTCAAAGTTCCACAATCCCCACATATGGCTGTCAACACATGGCCACCAACACACAGCTACCAACCCATGGCTTATGCATACCTGACAGTTACCAGATGATGTTACTAGGGACATGCCACCCACCAATCCTTGACCTGTACCTCCCAGGAAATCTTCACAACACAAACAATAGGTATGTCATGGCCCTTTTGTCTGGGATTTAAGCTAAATTAAGAAGCTTAAGGTAACCCATGGAAAAAGTGTCCGCCCCAGGGTTTAATACAGGCATTCTGATTTTAAGACACAAGATGCTCTTAACCACACTGCTTTGCATCTGTCCAGCCCCAGGAGAAAACCAAGTGACCAAGCTTATTTTTGCAGTCTGTAACGAAAAGAATGTTACTATGGCATTAGGCTGGAGGAGCTCTTTCCAGAACAGCACTTCCTGGCTTTCGAGCTGTGGTTTCCAACAAATATCGTGGAGGCAGATAACTGGCACCATCAAGTAATATACAAAATGCCTTGTAAAACATAGGCTACAAATTTTTGTAAATATAAACTATCAAGTGATTTAAATAGGGATTAGGAGAAAGCCCGAAGTAGCAGTGTGGTCAGCACAGATTCTGGAGCTAGACTGCCCGGGTTCAAACAAACCTCAGGGACACCACATTTTAGCTGGGAACCTTGGTTAATATGTAGCCTTGGTGTCTTACTTTTTCACATGTGTAACGAGTTTAAATACAGTAAGTACCTGCTAGGGATTGGGCTCAGTTAGAAAAGTGCTTGCTTAGCATTCACAAGTGACCCTAGATTTGACTAGGGCTGGTGGCACATGCCTGTCATCCTAGCATCCTGGAGGTGGAGGTACAAGGGTCAGAATATCAAAGTCATCCTCAGCTACATAATGAACATAGCATGAGCTGTATGAAACTGTGCCTTTTCCAGTAAATACTTATGATGCAAATCATTGGTGATGAGAACATGAATTAAATTTACATAGCAGTTGAACCAGTTTCTGCTTTCAACAGAAAACATTAGGCGCCATTTCCTTGGATGCCGAAAGCCACCTGCCTAAGAAACTCTCCACTGGAGATCTTCCAGATGTTCTGAATCACAGCTGTAGAGAAGATTTGCAGAGACATCTTGTTTGGTTCTCTCTCACGCCTGATCTATATCCTTCTGTTTATATTGTTCAATATTGCCCAGCATGTAGCTTTCAGAGAAGGTATAAGCTGCTTCACAGAGTGTTAGGAGTTCATATATAAAGCATTTACTCTCAGGGACTGAACCAAAGTCAATAAAAAAATGACCCCATCTCTGGAGGGCAACATTTTCTGTAAAGGGAACATGATGAATGTAACAAACATTGGATAAAGAAAATACTCAAAGGAAGACATATTGCGAATGAGTCTAGCATGGTCCTCCCTTTTTTATTTATCCAGTTTAAACATGGCATTTTCACCTGACTTCTGCATATCAATAAATAATTCTCCTGTTAGGTGAATAGTGAACGTAGATTCTACAGTAATTGCTATCTTTCTTCACAGAGGAAAACTGTTCTCTGCTGTGCGTGCTACTTGACAAGTGCCAGTGTTTGTATCCACAGGTTCTGCACAGCATACTGAGAGGCGTTTCTTGGCAGCCTAGGTAACTGCAGATGAAAAGGCCTCAGAGGCCCCCTCCCTGCAGGAAAATAGGGAAGAACACTGCAGACAGTTGTAGAGGATTCTAGCTCAGGCCAAAGGGGAAGTAATTAAAGGCAAGAAAAGCCAGTTGGCTTTGTCTTATTTCATGAAAGTAAGAGGGTCCTAGGATTTTCTAAAAAAATCTTCACACACATGCATGCACAAATGCATGCACACTCATACACATGTACACACAGACACACATACAGGCGCACACACACACGGACATGCAAACACAGACACACACATATACACACTCACACAGACACACACACATACACATAGACATGCGAACACAGACACACACACATACACATAGACACGCGAACACAGACACACACACACACAAACACACACACAGACACACACAGACATGTACAGACACTCAGACACACATGCACACACAGACACACACACAAACACACATGCACACACACACACAAACACACATGCACACACACACACAAACACACATGCACACACACACACACAAACACACATGCACACACAGAGACACACATGCACACACAGAGACACACATGCACACACACACACACAGACAGACACACACACACACACACACACACACAGACCAGCCTAAATTCAGCACATAGGAAAATCAAAGCAGCAGGTACTCAGGCCCTGGCAGCTTAAAGTCTGAGAACTGAGGCTGATCTTTGGAAACGCCTCTCTTGGGCAAACTGCGAGGTTCCTGTGGGATTTGTTCATGGATCTTCAACAATAAGTGGGAACTCTGTGAGGTAATACAAAGAAAATGCCAAGCATTTCCTGCTTATAGTTCCTTTGTCCTTTGAAAGGCAACACACACAGGAATGAAAAAAACTGTGTCTCACGTACCTTCTAGAACAATGCTCCGCTGGTGGGTGAGTGGGTCCCCAGGGGAGGTCAGCATGCTGTCCTTCTCTTCAGGGAGTGCTCTGTGTGCACAATGCTGCCTCCTCAGCACCCAGAGCACATTTGCATTTTCACATTCAAATGCTGCAGAGACATAATGGAGGGCAGACCATTATTAGACGAGTTCTTAAAGATACCACTCCCAGCAGCCTGCTCTCCACATTCAGAGCTGAGGTTCTCAGAAGTCCCCTTGGTGGAATTTCTGTGGTGATGGGTCTGGGGGGCCTGGGAGGGGCTGGTGTTGTGGTGCTGCTGATTGGGAGGGCACTCGGAGAACGTGGGAGCAGAGGTTTAAGAGCTGGTGTCTGTGAACGTTGGAATCCCCTACGGGTGTTTAAAATGTCTACAGAAATAACACTTTCCAGGATGTGAAGTAGGGCTGTCAATCCCTCCCAAATGGCTCAGTATTTGTCAAGTTGGCCTCTACTTCTTTCATTCCTATGACTGACATAAATCAGTGACCAAGTAACTTCAACACTCTCATGCTCCACCCCTTATTTCATATTTGGCAAGCAGGTCTACCTTGGGTCAGTCCAGCGACTGCCCTTCCCCTTCTCCATTATGTTGCTGAGCATTCCTGGAGACAATAACGTGATCACACCGACCTATTTGTCAGCACAGGCATGCTGTAGATGCTATGCTTTCCTCTCTGTTTTCGAGGGCATTTCCTGCCATCCACATATTGGCATCCTCATGCCTCCCATACAGACTCCTGTGACCAGTCTCCATCCCCTCAGAGTCCTGCTTCACAGTATCCAAGCTACTAAGCTACTCTCCTCATCAGCACCTTTCTGTCAGTGGATGAGCATAAGGCACACACTCAAGGGTTTCTCTTGCTCGCTTCTCCTACTATCTCTGCTAACTCAGCTGTGAAATTTCACAGTCCATCTCCTCCTGGTCCATTCCAGCCTCTAGACCAGGTCTAGAAGGCAGACCCTCCAGGGCCCTGGCCTACTCCCTGTGGATCCCCGCTGAGCTCAGCCACGCTTGCCTAACTGTAACCCTCCTTCTGTTACAGTCATTTGGAAGACTTTGCCTCTTTTTAGCTTGTAAGCTTCTTCAGAATAGCAACCTGTTTTGTTTTCTCTATTGGATTTTCTCAAATACCTAAGATCGAGCATTTAATAAAATGGAAACTATGTATGTAATTAAAGTAACTGGAATGAAAATCCAGGTAAAGTAAAAGGTTTAATGTTTTGTTTACCTGGGAGTTAACCAGCTCTCAACAATTGCTTAGAAGTTCTGCTCAGTCAAGGATAGGGGTGGGAACCTTTAAGTCCATGAAGTGGGCAGGACCATGGGTTGCATGCCAGAGTGCACCATGCTGGTATACTGACTTCAGAAAACAGCGACTATCATATAGCTCACTGGACGTCTACCTGCCCATCATGAGCAGTGTCTTAAGTTTAGTCCTTAGTGTCCAAACTACAACAACAGAAAAGAAAGAGAATAAACCACTTTTGTTTCATGGGTAGATTTCCAGGAAGTTTTTTTATCATGTGTGTATATTTGAGTGCACATGTGTACAGATGTGCACGTGTTTATGTTTGCATGTGTTTTGTGGCTATGTTGAGATATAACCTTAACAAAGGACAAAAAAAAAACCCTTAAAATACACACAGCTCATTGTGATAATCATTGAATTCTCATTACTTATTATAATTAATCCAAACAGACTACCTAAAGTAGATTAATAACTTGAAACTAAACTATAAGTAGAAGTCAATTTCTGTTATCATACAGGTTTCCCCACAATGTTGTCAGTTACTGTAGTTACTGCTCCAGACTCTTGAGATCAAATAGCTTATCATAATGATGATGCTTGTTTCGGCTCCCAGGTTTTCTGATTTCACTGGTTAGCCCAATGGCTTCTGGGTCTATGACAAGGTGGGAATGTGTGGACACACTCTTTGTCACATGGCCAGAACACAAGAGAAGAGCAACGCACTGCATTTGTACTGCCCTCTTCAACGCATGCCCCATAACAAAATGCGCTTCTACTGTGCTCTACTCTTTAAAGAGTCTACCTACCATCCTGCATAATGCCATAGACTAGAAACCAGATTCCTAGTACATAGGCCTTTGAAGACCAGTTATTTAAACCATGGCATTTTCCCCACTGGTGCTGGCATCAAGGCCATGATCTTGCTTTTAAGAACCTAGTGTTCAACCTTTGAACTATACTCCAGCCCCAGTATTCAATTTCTGGCCCCAAAAGTTCAATCTAATGCAAAATCCAACTGATTCATCTCTCAGGGTCCCCAAAGTTTTAATTATTCCATCTTTGCTCCAAAGTCCAACTTCAATGTCTCCCCTAAGACTCAAAGTCAACTCAACTGCAAACCCTGATACAATCAAAACTTAGACGACATTTAAAGTCTCCAGAGCAGCATGGAGCATCTGGTCACATAGAGTGTGCCCTTCCAGGGCTTGGGTAGCTTCGCCTCAGAAGTATTCCTGACTGCAGCCTCTAGGCCGGTTTTTACATGTTGCCTGCAGCTTACCTTGGCAAGAATTCTGAGCCCCTGGTATCTCTAGCTTCATGGCATCTTCATTGCAGCTTTGGCTTTGCTCTTACAGCTCCATCAGCCACCTGCAGGGACTCTAATGCTGCCAAGCACACTGCCTGGCTTCTCAGCCCTTTTTCGGAAATGTTGATAGAGCCCCCTTTCTCTCAAAACTCTGTCTTCTGCCTGCCTTGTGAAACCAGCATGATCTGGATTGGACCAGTGCAGCTTGCACCTGTGCGTACTGAAATTCTGCCTGAAGAGCTCTGAGAATCTCACCAGCTGAGCAAAGGGCAATAAGTCTCTGGCTGCTCCTGGATGAGCCTGGCCCTGCTCTCGAAGCAACTGGAAGACAGGAAGACTGCTGTGAAACAGTATCTTATGAACATGACAGGGCTGTTGCACACATGAACTCGCAAAAGCTGGGGTTGCCTGCACAAGTGCAAGCCAGTCAAACTCCACACTGATGCAGAGGGACTTGGGAAGCTCCCCTGACTGCATGAGGAGCTACTGGCAGTTGATGGTTGCTGGGGAAGAGAGGTTAGGTACTTTTTTAGGTGTATCCCATGGTAAAATATATCCCATTGGGTGGCCCTACTTCTATTAGGGCAGCACTACGTATACTCAGTGGGCCATAAACTAAAGAACAGTGCATGGAGAGGCATGAGATATGAGAGAAGTATGTGAAGGGGAGTATGGAGGGGATACATGAAGTGAGGGGAAAGAGGAGAGTGCATGGAGGGGTGTGTGGGAGGAGCACATGCATGGGGGCATGGGAGGAATACTGTATTTGTTATGGTACATGTACTTAAATGTTCCTGTTAATCTGTGGTATGATTTCTAGTGTTCATGCTGAGAACAATTTCACAACTGCTTGTATATCATTCATTTTTTCATTCTTCCTCTTAATATGTATTTATGGGAGCAATTAGGCAAAGAGATGAAAAATTATCTCCTGTGTTTTTCTAAGTCTACCACAGCTCATAAGAAAGACAGGTTTGTAGTTTATCAAAGTGAGTGTTGGAATTTATGAAAACTCAGATAAAGTCTTACAGAAATGTTGAAAGGTGTATAGAGAATGGGAGCACTTCTCGTCTACCACAAATTCATAGAACAATCGATGGGGCAAGGTGCACCTGTCAAACGTCAACTACTTTGTGGTGCATGAGCAAAGACAGGTAGGAGGTCAGTGTTTCCTGGCGAGGTAAGCAGGTTTGGGGAAGCCTGCCATTTCCACCTTCCATCTTTGAATTTTCTCTGGAGTAGAAGGTGTAGGGAGATCTGAACAACAGGGTGCCTCTGACTCACTCGCAGATATCACACTGTATGATGCTTAGGTGACACAGGATACCAGGGAATGGACAGAGATCTTAGCAGCATGTAAATGAAAAAAGTTACTGCCAGTAATGGTCGGCCAGCAGCTTCTCAGAGACCTTCCTCCTTATGGTGTAGGAGGCTATTTCCAGCCAGACCAAAGTTTTAAGGCAGAAGAAAGTAACTTACTTAAAATGACATCGGTGACATTTAATTCTATTTTAAAGTCTGAGAAGATTCAGAACCTCATTCCAGCTGAGCTATGAAGACCTTATCTCAGCTGCATAAATGACTGTCTGGGATCTGGATGAGGTCAAAGGAGGAAATGCCACAACCAGCCTGGTTTTCTAACATTCCACAGACCTCGTTCTGGAAATCCCTTTGGCCCAGCATCAATTTATTTTCCTGTATTTTCAGCTCCTTTCCTTGTTTCTATCCTCAGGGAGGGTAAGAAGCAGACAGATGTAAAGCTCTAGATAATGGCCCTTTATAAAATAGAGGCTAGTGAACTCACCTCTCAGCTCTTACCTTTCTGGGGAGAGCAGCTAAGAACCCTGAGTTTCTGAGGCTGAACAATAGAAACCCTACATATTCTATTCATAGACCTGCCCTTCTAAACCACCACTTTGTTTTCTCCTAGTGCCTGGTTTCTCCTAAACCCCTTTTCATGTAGCTGAGATGGTTACCCACAGACAGGATGAGTGAGTGTTTTCAAATGCGTCATCATTCCCAGACCCTACAGAAACTCATCTCTTGGGCTCATTGAATCTGTAAATAGGATCAAATGCTCTGTTATATTTCTTTGTAAAGCAACTTGTTACTATTGTTCAAGACCAAGACAACTTCTAGATATATTTTTGTGGATCCAATTTCTCATATTATGTTTGGGAATTCTCAACAGTCCTTTTTTTTGTTGTAGTACTTTATTTATTTCTTGAAAGTCCTCTGCTCCTTACTTTGTTCATTTCTAGCGTCTTCTCCTTCCTCACTTTCACTTGGTCAATATTCTACTTGGATGCCAGAAATGGCTCAGGCAAACATCTTATTGCTCATACATGCCTCCTTGAAAGAGTAATGGATGCCTCTTTATGTTTCTTCAGAGCAGGCTGGGGCAGCTGATGAGGGTTAAGCCCTGCTTTACTTCCAACCAGTCAAATGATGGCATTTGCCTTAAGGCAGACACTGTGATAGGCAAGGGCTGAACCTTGTCACTGTAGATAATCTGATTCTTGCTTTTCAGAAACTTGGGGCCTGTAGCTAGAGGGGTTCATCCTGCTCATTTGCCCTAGGAACAGGAATAGTAGAATATGCTTACAGTATGAAGTAGAAGATGATTGCCTAAAACATGACACTGCCTAAGATGTTGTATTGCTCCCAATTGACCAAAGGGTTTAAATGCACACTTTCTTACTGAATCTGCCAACATGTACCAGGTAAAATAATGTAAACTTTCCAAGTATTCTTTTCTTGAAATGAAATTGGTGTTTAATAGTAAGCGTTGTTAGAAGTTCAGCGCTGCGATGAATTATTAAAATAGGCTAAAAGTAAACTCTAGAGTCCATATGTGACTAGTATAATTGAAATATGCTAAGAGCAAATCCTACAGCCCAGAATGATTAGTAACCAAGTATCAGAAAATAAAAGCAATAGGGGCTGGAGGGATGACTCAGTGCTTAAGAGCACTTACTGTTCTTGCAAAAGTCCCAAGTTCAGTCCTCAGACAATGCATAGCAACTCCACCATCTTTAATTCCCATTCCAGGGGGATCAAATGACCTCTTCTAGAATTAGCAGGATCCAGTAATATGCAAATAGTTCATATGCATACATTCTGGCAAAACATTCATATACATAAAATAAATATAATTAAAAATAAAACCAACAAAAAGTCGTATCTTCCATATAACCCAAATCCTACCAATCTCCCAGGATTCTCGTAGGCACAGATATCAGAGAAGCCCTTGGAGTTGGTCGCTGGGACACAATACTTTTCTTCATCTTTTACTCACGTGACCTCCACTTTTAGGTGGACAATGAGATCCACAGACTCCATTTCCTGAAATCGGCAGACACTGTGCTGTAGACTTTGCATCTATAGATAAGATCTGAGTCCACTGGCCAGTCATTTCCACAAGGGACTGAGAATTTGTTTTATGGAAACAGAAACTGAGTCTTAATCTGGTAACAAAGCAGTACCACACCAAAGGGGGAGGAATTTAAAACGCAGTTATCCAGGGCTATTTTTAGTCTTATGTGATGAAGACAGACGTAGAATATAGGGAAGCAGAGAATAATTAAGTATGGAGAAGACACACCCAACATTTTGACTCTGCCACACATAGACACAATCATGCTTGAGAAATGAGTAATAAACCTTAAAAACTCTGCCTCCTCCCAATCTTACAATGTGATAAGAAAGTTTCCAATTTTGGGTTAGGCTGAACTCATAACTATCCTTGTCTAGCTAAATGCTGCCTGTGGGCTTCAAGTTGGCCATAACTGTTAGTATTTTAAAACAACGACAAAACTCATAGAATTTCATTGTGAGCAGCCCAAGTCTTCTAATAAAATAAAATATAATGCAAAGGAGACAGGTATGGAGGAAGCCATCACTGTAAGCCCATTTGGACTCTTACTTAAGGAGCCTGGGAGAAGTAGGGAACTTTGGAACTATTTCACTGCCCAGTGCTACAAAATATAAGATGAAATGACTGATTCCTACTTCTTGGGTGAGGTTTGATAAATGGCATTTTAGCTACTCGAGGTGGGTTTTTCTGTGTCATCTGTGAGAAAACACAATTTCCAGTTTAGATTTGAGTTCAGGATGTAAGCCATATCCTTTATCAGGACGAATAGACCCAGAGTCCCAAGTGAAGCCTCAGAGTCAAGGGTCCACAGGCCATTTGTCAAGTTAATGCTATTACAGAGGTTCTCCAATCCCTCTTGTTTTGGTGAGCAGACTCTTGAATCCTCCCAAAGGGAGGCTTTGGTGCTGGGCTTTGGTCTCCAAGTCTGTAGCCTTGAGCATTCTTTGTTGGTTCCTTCCTCTTCTGTATCCTTGCTTAGGTTCCCAGCCGTCTTTCCCTTACATGCGTTCTTATTTTAAAGTCAATGCCTATGTCATTTCCTTCATCTCTGCTGTATCCTTTGCGTTTATTATTTTGTTTTGTATGGTGGTGGGGGGCAATCAGGAGGCTGTGATGTACAAGTGTGTGGTGACAGGACGCAGACATCTGACAAACTGGGACCCCAGCTCAGGAAGGAGGACCAAGTTTAGATCTTGACCCAGAATAGTCCCTTGTCTCTGATCCAGCTGGTGCGATATTACTCATCTCAGGGAGAGGAAATCTACTCTCACCCCACTGCCCTTGTGCTTTGTGTGTTTGGAATCCTCAAATACTAGGTGCTCCCTCCAGGTTGCCCTTCATCCACACCATTGTGTAATAAAGCTCATATTGTAATCTGAGGCTGCTGAATTTAGGGGTCCAACTATTTTCCAATTTTGATAGAGTTTGTTGAATATTCTCTAAATATAAAAATAAAGACAATCACTTTTTCATCATAAAAATTATAGTATACTTACATTGAACATATTGGAGGAGAGCAATATCAGGAAAAAATTATCACCAATCCTACATTCAAACATAGCCACCATCGATCTTTATATGCTACAGGGTCTCATGTTTACTAGATAGATTGGCCTCCAACTTTAACTCCCTATTTAGACAACACTCCAAGGCAACACTCCTGCATGCTGGGATTACAGCATATACCACTATGACCAGTTTAGGATTGAGGCCAGGCTTCCTTCTTTCTAGGCACCCTCTGTTGATAGAAGTTTCTGTGATGCCCGGTTCTGCATTCAGCCCCAAGAAACACACAGAGGTCTACATTAATTACAAACTGGCTGGCCTATTAGTTTAGGATTCTTATTAACTCTTAAATCTTACATTAACCTATAATTCTTGTCTATGCTAGCCACGTGGCTTGTACTTTTACCAATGAGGCATTCTCATTTTGCTTCCTCTGTATCTGATGACTACTGCAGACTCAGCCTTTCCTCTTCCCAGAATTCTCCTGTTCTGGTTGCCCCCACCTATACTTTCTGCCTGGCTACTGGCCAATCAGTGTTTTAGTAAAGCAATACAAGTGACTGATCTCTACAGTATAGAAGGCCATTGTCTCACAGCACTTCACCCTTTTTTTTTTTTCAAAATAAAAACTCCGAATCTAATCTCCTTTGTTTAGCTTTTTTCCTGACCATTATTCATAACAACTTGTAACCAACACTCTAAACAAAGACAAACATCTGTAATCTGTTTTTCTTGAGAATGTGGACATAGTTTTCTAGGCTACTTCCTTACTGGGGGTGCTGATTTTATGGAGACCTAAATAAAATTTAGGATTATGGTCAAGTTCTGACTGGAATATTCTGTGAGGCTTGATCATCTCAGCCAGCAGTCTTGAGGCTGTTCTGCATGTAGAACTCACAGGAAACTCCAACAGAGGTCCTCTGAAATATTGGATTATCTGGGCCATCTGCTCTTACTGGATATTCTTCAGGGGGGTCTTCCTTGATCAAATCTGATTTTTCCTAACCCAGAATGAATCCACAGCCTCTCATTTCCCAGAGAAACAAAAGCAAATACTCTCCTCCAAAGTATCATATCTTTTGACTTAAATTAAAGTCAAGGTATTTTCAAAATATATATGTTGTATTAGTCCAGCAGCATTTATAATCAAATATCTTTTAGCAGCAGTTGCTCCTTCCTCAGCATTCAAACAATTCAAAGACAACACAATAATATACAGTATCCAGACTCTCTGAGTATTTTCCATTTTTACATGGCTTTATTTTGAACTCTATTTTTCCTTTTTCTTTTTAATTTTTGTTTTTGTGAGACAGGGTTTCTCTGTGTATCTTTGGCTGCCCTGGAACTCACTCTGCAGACCAGGCTGTCCTTGAACTCACAGAGATCTACCTGCCTCTGCCTCCCAAGTGCTGGGATTAAAGGTATGTGCCCCCACACCCAACTTCTCTCTCTTTCTCTTTCTTTCTTTTTTAAGGACTTTATCCTTTTTATTTTCTCTCCTAAAAATAAATATATGTTTAAATACACTCTAAACCACTTAGAGTTTTTTTCATCTGAATCTGTCTTTACTGTATATCTCTTTTTCAGACCACACGAGTCTTTAATTTGCTAAGTGATATGGCTAGGATTAAAGCTGAAACTTTGACAGCTGGATCCACCCCATCCTTAGCTTTCTGAGAGTCTAGCCTCATTAGCTTTCTGAGTCTAGCCTCATTGCAGAGGTAATGGCCAGAGCCATGGTTATTGCCACAATTCTATGGAGTGTGTGCATATATACTCACACACAGTTGTGTCTTCACAGACAACACACAACATATTAATCATATTCTACACACACACACACAATGTCAATACAAACCATCTCATATATGTAGTCTCTTAGACACACTCGTTTTCTTGAGCACACATGCACAGGAGCATACTTCCTTGACTTTGGTTTGGGTCACTCTGCAGGAACTCCAGTCCTTCCCCACTCCCCAACTCCATCTCTTCATCTTCCTCTCAGAGAATAACCAGGGAGAAGAGAAGACCACCCTCAGTTGAGCAGGGGAAGATGTCTGTCTGTCTTGAAGGTCCTGTGGTGAGGCAGACCCACTGTTTGCCACTGTCTCCCACTGTGACCACAAAATAGCTGCTGCAATAGCACTCTCCATGGTTTTCTCTCAAGACCCAGAATACCACAGGGACAGAAGTAGACTAGGCTATGCTGAACATCCACCATGAATGGGACTTGATTTAACCACCAGGACTATGCGATGATGTAATACTGTGATCTCAATGTTCCATTTTAGTGGTTGTTTCTTTGAGATATCCTTGACTGTACTTCAGGCTCATTCTGTATTCAGACATGGCCCTGTAGGGCAGTTACATGAACCATGTGTCCTCTACTCTTTTCCTTAGAGCAAGTTCTTCCTAAGATCCCCAGTGATGATCATTCTGTAAGAAAATAGATTCTCTCAGTGAGCATGGCCCAATGAGTCAACTAAGCAGAGCTCACATGGGCTCACAGAGACTGAAGCAGCAAGCACAGGGCCTTTGCTTGGCGTTTTTGTGGGACTCCTAACAGTGGGAGTGGGAGTGTCTCTGAGTCTTACCTGCTCTTGGTACTCTGTCCCTCTTATTGGGTTGCCTGTCCAGCCTCAATATGAGGGATTTTGCCTTGTCTTATTGTGTCTTTTATTTATTCTTATCATGTTTGGTGTTGTCGTTTGGAGGCCTGCTCTTTTCTGAAGGGAAATGAGTGGGAGTAGAACTGGGGCAGAGGAGAGCTGGGGGTAGCTGAGAGGACTGGGAAGAGGGAAAACTGTGAGCAGAGGAGAAGCTGTGAAAGAAGAATGTATTTTTCAATTAAAAAGAATATGAAAAAAATTCTTCAGGACTGGCTACAATCTAGACTGTCAAGGTGAGGGTCCCAATTAATCCTAAACTAGTCCTTCCAATGAACACACCATCAATCCCCCCAAATCACAGCAGGTTTGCAAAGAGTCAATATTTCAGACACAAATTATTTTAAAGCTAAAGAAAAGTCCTTCCTAGGGAGAGCCCGTGCAGCCAGAAAAGGTTAAGTCAGACAGTGCAGGACTCACAAGCTCCTTTCCAACCTGTCTCACACAGACTGTGAGCTCCTGACATGTGAGTTTCCAGTGGTTTCTGATAGAAAAGAAAAGGTGCATAAATCAGGGTGAACTGCTCCCACCAGCTCCTGGGGAAGACCTCTCTTTGGAAAGTGCTTCAGCCTCTGCTTCCTGCAGGGCTCACATGCTGTTGACTTGACCTTCATTTCTGATACCTACGTCTTCGTTTACAGATTAATACAGGCAATGCCCTGGTCATTGATCGCTGCCCTTCCTGTAGACATACATTTTAGCTGAAACCTTTGCTGTCTAGTAAACATAAGGCTGGATTATTACAATGAAATGGAGTTCAGCAGTTTTTAGAAAATTGAGGGCATCAGAAAAGAAATGGAGAAAACTTTCTGTTATGGATGCAATCGAAGCCATGACACACCCTTGAAAGTAAGTTTAGCTGATGTACTGTGCTGTCATCAATTCTGGTGCTCAAAACTCATGATATCTGTCATTTTTCTAAAAAGACTTCACTTTTACCTTGAGTCCAGTGTGTTGGGAGTACAGCATGAAAGTCCTTGAGCCCACAGATCTTTGGAGAAACCAGGAATGGTAAGCACACAGGATTGCATTTCCAATAGGAAAGACAAAAAAACCCATTCTTCTATCCAGAAAGCTGAGAATTAGAAGTGATTGGCAGCCTGTGATCTGTGTTATCTGTTGGGCCAGGCCATACCAAGCTCCTACAATCAGGACTGGAGGTTACTAGTAACCTAAATGGCCCGCATAACCAGAGGCTCCCCAAGCTCTCACAACCTGGATCAGAAGTGTCTAACAGCCCAAATGACTCCTCTGCTATCTGTATGTCTGAGACCAGGCCAGGTTTTTCCTTAGACCCTTAAGCTAGTACAGGTAGGTATGCCTAGAACCCATCTTCTTTAAAGAAATGACATGTGTCCTGAGTTGGGTTTCAATTTAATTACACTTCCTTATGCAACAGAGATTATATTATACCAGGAAACTTTTTCCAAATCATACTCTAGACTTAAATACATTTGGAAAAAACAGCCTGTAATTAGATTCCCCCAAGTCTGATCCAGTTTGACAAATTCAGTCTGTACTTGGTTTTTCTTCTTATCACTTTGCAGAGTTAGCTTCCCTGCCTGGATACCTGCATGGACACCCCCACCCTGCCAATCAGTGTTTCTAGGCTTTTTCAGGGTAACTTAAGACAGATCAGTGACTTGTTTCTTAAAATTTCAACTCCGTCACATTCAGAACCTCCTCCAACTGTCCTCAGTGCCTCTAAAATGAGAGACTGCAGCATTGCCAAGGAGAAACTACCAGTTGCTCAAATATAATATTTTAACATCTTTGTACATTAGACCTGTCATGCAGAACAAAATCTTAAAGCTTAAAATGAGGACAACTAAATTTTAGGGCTTGTTTTCTTCTAAATGCACCACTGAATTCGGTCAACCTCATGCTTCCCAGCTAGTAGAGGACTGACAAAGCGTTGAGACACAAATAATTTCCCATCTTTGTGGCAACTTAGTTGTGCTGGCCTGACTTGGGAAGTCAACTCAATGGTGGGTGAGTAAAACCACAGAATCCAGCCACCGCTTTGGGCACCATCTGCCCAGATGCCCTCTGCTCTGCTCTCTTGGGCAGGAGACTAAGGGCCCTTCTGGTTTTCTCAGAGCTTCGTAGGAAGAGTTTGTGCTCTGCAATTTTCTTTGAGCCCAGGCCACTTGCCTAGCACAAAATGAAGGCAAGTTCCCTGGCCTTCCTCCTTTTTGTCCCCCTAGCCCCACTCCCTAGCTGGGCCCAATTCTATTCCCAAGGGAGCTCTTTGTTTCACCTTATTCTACTCTGAAATCCTATAGACAAAGTCTGAGTTTTCTAAGTAATATTATTTAATATTTTACTTCTGTGACCTCTCATCTGACTTTTAAGTATATGGCTGTGTTGTTCACATTTGTTGGATTATGACACCTCTGACAAAGAATGATAATGGAGGCCATGATAACTGGATGTTTTGCTAAATAGATGGTGATTGTTTTGAAGGCAAAGTCCATGTCTGAATAATCTTTGCATCCTATAAAAATTCTCAAACAGCAGGGGATCAGTGCATAGTAAGTGAATGTTTAATAAATGTATTCTCTTTGCTGATAAAGAATGCCATGGTTGAGCTCTGCATCCAGGCCATACATCCTAAAGTATTGGCATAGCTATTAGAAAAGAGAGCACTGGGTAGGCAACAACCTCCACAGGAGCACGTACAAGGGAGCGGCTGCTGAGGGAACAGGCCCAAGCCAGAGAGCTCTGCGGGTCCAGGCGTGAACCAAGGAACTCTGTGGGATCAGGCCCAAGCCAGGGACCTCAATGGGAGCACGCCCAACCAGGGACATCTACAGAAACAGGCCTGAGCCAGCGACCTTTGCTGGAGCAAGCCTGAAGCAGCAACCTCCACAGGAGTAGCTACAAGAGAGTGAGCCCCAAGGGAGCAGGCTGAACCAGAGACCTCTATGGGACTAGGACACAATTCAGGGACCTTTGAGGGAGCAGGTCCAAGCCAGGGACATCTGTGAGAACAGGCCTGAGCCAGCTACCTGAGCCAGAACAGGTCCGAGTCAGCAACCTCCACAGGAGCCACTGACCTCTGCCAGAGCAGGCCCAAGGCAATGACGTCCATAGGAGCAGGTACAAGGAAGCCTCTGCTGAGGAAACAGGCCTGAGCCACAGTCCACTGAGGAACTGGGCATGAATCAGTGACTTCTGAGGTAGCAGGCCTGAGCCAGAGTTCTCTGCCAGAGCAGGCTCAAGGCAGCAACCTCCATGGGAGCAGGCTCAAATGACCCCTGGTATTACAGAACAACCCTTGGGAGTGCTGAGTGACCTCCAGTAACATGGAGGTACCTATGGGGTGACTGGAACCATGGCCCTGACTGCACCACGTGGAAAAATCACCTGAGCCTTGGATCCACTGGCACCTGGATGATTTACCAACTGCACCAATCAGACAAGGTAAGAATACCATAAACACCACAAAGAACAACACGACACCAATAAAAACTAGTGGCCCTACAACAGCAAGACTTGAACAACCAAATACAGATGAAGCAGAAAAACGACCTAAAATAACTTTAGGAAAAAGTTTGAGGACCATAAAGAGGAAATGAAAAATTCCCTCAAAGAAATGGGGGAAAAAACAAACAAAAAATTGGAAGACATCAGCAAATCCCTTAATGAAAACCAAGAAAAGCAATCAAACATATGAAAGAAACTATTCAAGACTTGAAAACCAAAATAGAGACAATAAAGAAAACACAAGCTAAGGAAATTATAGAAATGGAAATTATGAGAAAATGATCAGGAACCACAAATGCAAGCATAAACAGCAGAATACAAGAGATGGAAAAGATAATCTCAAGCACTGAAGATGCAATAGAGGAAATAGACTCAATAGTCAAAGAAAACATTAAATATAAGAAAAGCTTAACACAAAATATCCAGGAAATGTGGGACACTATGAAAAGACCAAACTTAAGAGTAATAAGGAAAGAAGAAGAGGAAGAAGTCCAGCTCAAAAGCACAGAAAATATATTTAACAAAACCACAGAAGAAAACTTTCCCAACCTAAAGAAAGATATGCCTATGTAGATACAAGAAGCTCACAGAATGCCAAATAGACTTGGTTAAAAAAAAAATCCCCTCACCACATAATAATCAAAACTTAGTGTTTTGTACATACAGAATAAGGAAAGAATATTGAGAGCCACAAAGGAAAAAGGTCAAGTAATATATAAAGGCAGACCGCTTTCTCTCGCCTGACTTCTCAATAGCAACCACAAAAGCCAGAAGGTCATGGTCAAGCATTATACAGACATTAAGGGACCATGGACGCCAGCCCAGACAACTATACCCAGTAAAACTTTCAATCACCATAGATAAACAAAACAAGATATTCTATGACAGAACCAGGTTTGACCAATACCTAGCCACAAACCAGCCTGACACACAGTACTGGAAGGAAAACTCCAACTGAAGGAAGTTGGTTGAATCCACAAAAACACAGACAATCTCACAGCAGCAAATCCCAAAGAAGAGAAATACACACAATAACTTCACCAAAAAGGAAAACTACAATAACAGGAACTAGCAATCACTGGTCATTAATATCCTTTTATATAAATGGACTCAACTCACCTATAAAAAGACACAGATTAACAGATTGGATATGAAAACAGAATCCATCATTTTACTAAATACGAGAAACACACCTCAACCTCATTCCTCAGAATAAAGGGTTGAGAAAATTTTTTCCAATCAAATGGACCTAAGAAATGAGCTGTTGTAACTATCCTAATATCTAACACAATAGGCTTCAAACTAAAAATCAATCAAAGGAGACAAAGAAGGACATTTTATGTTACTCAGAGGAAAAATCCATCACGAGGAAATCTCAGTACTGAACATCTCTGCCCCAAATACAAGGGCACCCTCATATGTGAAAGAAACACTACTAAAGCTTAAGTCATATATTAAACCACACACACTGATAGTGGGAGACTTCAACACCCCATTCTTGCCGCTGGACAGGTCTGTCAGAGAGAAAATTAACAGAGAAGTAAGGGAACTAACAGATGTTATGACTCAAATGGACTTAACAGACAACTATAGAATATTCCATCCAAACATAAAAGAATATACCTTCTTCTCAGCACCTCATGGAACCTTCTCAGAAAGTGACCACATATTAGGAAACAAAGCAAACCTCAACAGATAGAAAAAATCAAAATAACCCCATGTATCTTATTGGATCACAATGGCTTAAAATTAGAATTCAACAGTAACACTAATTCCAGAAAGCCCACAAACACATAGAAATTAAACAATGTTCACCTGAATCCTCAAGGGTCAAGGAAGAAATAAAGGGAGAAATTAAAGACTTCCTAAAATTCAATGACCACACAACACACCCACAATGAAAGCAGTGTTAAGAGGAAAGTTCACAGCACTAAACGCCTACATAAAGAAGCTGGAAAAATTCCACCCTAGTGAGTTAACAGAACATTTGACAACTCTAGAACAAAAAGAAGCAAACTCACCCAGAAGAACTAGACAGCAGGAAATAATCAAATTGAGAGCTGAAATCAACAATATAGAAACAAAGAAAACAATACAAAAATTTAATGAGACAAATAGTTGGTTATTCAAGAAAATCACCTAAATAGACAAACCTTTATCCAAAATAACCAAAAGGCAGAGAGAGAATATTCAGAAAAGAGAATATACAAATTAAGAAAATCAGAAATGAAAAGGGGGCATAACAACAGACATGGAGGAAATCCGGAGACTCATTAGGTCATATTTTGAAAACCTGTACTCCACAACACTGGAAAACTTAAAGGAAATGGACAACTTTCTGGATAAACATTACTTACCAAAAATAAATAAGGACAAGATAAGCAAATTAAATAGACCTGTAACTGCTAAAGAAATAGAAACAGTCATCAAAAATCTCCCAACCAAAAAAAAAAAAATGCCAAGGACCAAATGGTTTCAGCACAGTATTCTACAAGATTTTCAAAGAAGAACTGATACCAATACTCTTCAAATTGTTCTACACAATAGCTACAAAAGCAACATTGCCAAACTCTTTTTCTGAGGCTACAATTACCCTGATACCCAAACCACATAAAAACATTACTAAGAAAGAGAATTACAAATCAATCTCACTAATGAACATTGATGCCAAAATACTCAATAAAATACCTGCAAATATTCCAAGAACACATCAGAGACATCATCCACCATGATCAAATGGGCTTCATCCCAGAGATACAGGGCTGGTTCAACATACAAAATCTATCATTGTAATACATCATATAAATAAACTGAAAAATAAAAAACCACATGATCATCTCATTAGATGCTGAAAAAGCTTTTGACAAAATACAATATCCATTCATGATAAAGGTCTTGGAGAGAGCAGGGATACAAGGAACATACCTAAACATAATAAAGGCAACATACAGCAAGCCAACAGCCAGCATCAAACTAAATGGGGAGAAACTCACAGCAATCCCACTGAAATCAGGAACAAGTCAAGGTTGTCCACTCTCTCCATATCTAGTCAATATAGTTTTTGAGGTCCTAGCTAAAGCAATAAGACACCAAAAGTAGATCAAGGGGATACAAATCAGAAAAGAAGTAGTCAAACTCTCACTGTTTGCTGATGATATGATAGTTTACATAAGCGACCCCAAAAATTGTACCAAGGAACTTCTACAACTCAGAAACACTTTCAGTAATGTAGCAGGATATAACTAAAAAAATCAGTAGCCCTCCTTTATGCAGATGATAAATGGGCTGAGAAAGAAATCAGAGAAACAACACACCTCACAATAACCACAAATAGCATAACATATCTTGGAGTAACTCTAACCAAACAAGTAGAAGACCTGTATGACAAGAACTTTAAACCTTTGCAGAAAGAAATTGAAGAAGATACCAGAAAATGGAAAGATCTCCCATACTCTTGAGTAGGTAGAATTAACATAGTAAAAATGGCAATCTTACCGAACACTATCTACAGATTCAATGCAATGCCCATCAAAATTCTTCACATACCTTGAAAGAAGAATACTCAACTTCATATGGAAAAGCAAAAAACCCAGGATAACAAAAACAATACTGTACAATAAAGGAACTTCTGGATGCATCACAATCCCTGACTTCAAACTTTGCTACAAAGCTACAGTACTGAAAAGAGACAGGAGGACCAGTGGAACCAAATCAAAGACCAAGATATTAATCTACACACCTATGAACACCTGATTTTTAACAAAGAAACAAAAAATATAAAATGGAAAAAGAAAGCATATTCATCAAATGATATTGGAATAACTGGATATTAACATAGAGAAGAATGAAAATAGATCCGTATTTATCACCATGCACAAAACTCAAGTCCAAATGAATCAAAGATCTCAACATAAAGCCAACCACACTGAACCTTATAGAATAGACAATGGGAAGTACACTTAAATTCATTGGCACAGGAGACCACTTCCTAAATATAACCCAAGTAGCACAGACACTGAGAGAAACAACAAATGGGACCTCCTGAAACTGAGAGGCTTCTGTAAAGCAAAGGACACAGCCAACAAGACAAAATGACAGCCTATAAAATGGGGAAAGATTTTCATCAACCCTACCTCAGACAGAGTACTGATCTTCAAAATATACAAGAAACTCAAGAAATTGATCATCAAAAGAACCAATAATCCAATAAAAAATGGGGTACAGACCTAAACAGAGAACTCTCAACAGAGGAATCTAAAATGGCTAAAAGACACTTAAGGAAATGTTCAACATCCTTAGCCATCAGAGAAATGCAAATCAAAACAACTCTGAGATTCTATCTTATACCAAGAGTCTATCTTATGGCCAAGATCAAAAACACTGATGACAACTTATGCTGGAGAGATTCTGGGATAAAGAAACCACTCCTCTATTGCTGGTGGGAGTGCAAACTGTTACAGCTGCTTTGGATTTCAGTATGGCGATTTCTCAGGAAATTAGCAAACAACCTTCTTCAAGACCCAGCAATACCACTTTTGGGTATATATACCCAAAGGATTCTCAATCATATCACAAGGACATGTGTTCAACTGTATTTATAACAGCATTGTTTGTCATAGCCAGAACCTGGAAACAACTTAAATGCCCCTTGACTGAAGAATGAATAAGAAAAATGTGGTACATTTACACAATGGAGTACTACACAGAAGAAAAAATAATGGCATCTTGAAATTTGCGCGCAAATTGATGGATCTAGCAAACATCATATTGAGTGAGGTAACCCCTACCCAGAAAGACAAGTATCATATGTACTCACTCATAAGCAACTTTTAGACATAAAGCAAAGAAAATCAGCCCACAATTCATAATCCCAGAGAACCTAGACAACAAAGTAGACCCTAAGGGAGACATATATAGATCTAGTATACATGGTAGTAGAAAAAAAACAAGATCTCCTGAATAAATTGGGAGCATAGGGACCATGGAAGAGGGTAGAAAGAGAGGGTAGAGGAAAGGAGAGGAGCAGAGAATAATTTATAACTTAATAAAATAAAAATAATTAAAAATAAAAGCATGCCATATTCCTCATCCGTTTGTAGCTCATACACCCTGAATGAAGGCAGAACTCAGTCTGTAGGTATGGTGCTCGTTCGTCACCAGTTGCCCACTTGCTGGTAAATGGTGCCAGGGTTTAATCATTTTCCAAGCAATGATTCAATGCCAACATGTGTGGAGACTGTGGTTTTGAATACACCACAGTAAAACAACAGACCACCATACTGGTTCCTGAGCTGCATTCCCGCCCGTGTCCCCGCTCCCCCGGCCTTGTGGAACTGAGCTGTATGGCAGGCAGTGCAGCTTGGATCCACTGCTCCCTGTGTACCTTCCACTGCACTCAGCACTCAGGACGCAGGTCCAGCAGCACGGCAGCCCCAGCCTTCTACCGAATGCTTGAACTGTGATTCGAAAGCCAAGCTCTCTGTGATTATTTAGATCTCCTTCAAATTCTTTGAGTTGTCTAGTAAGCTCAACCTAAGGTTGCCTTGCAAAAGACTTTGCAAGTGTTTATCTAGTACTGTATATGGTAGTTTCTGAGAAATAACACATCCAGGCCCTGAATTCTTTGGTAACCTGCAACACTTATTTTCTAAGGATGATGCTGTTTCCTGGAAGTTTCTTGTGTTGAAACACGGTAGCTGTTCTCAGTATAACCAATTCCAAGAAGACTCAAGCCAAGGCCCCAAGCACATTTCCCATTAGGACAAGAGAAAGGTTCAGACTCTCACCACCTTCAATGCTGTGAGACAGTGCATTGCTGTGAGGTCTATAAGACGAAGAGTTCCCACGTTCACTGTTTTCAGTTTACCATTTAACCTGGACTGGGGATCCATGTTTTACTCCCGCCCCAACAGCAACTTAACCTGGACTAGGGATCCATGTTTTACTCCCGCCCCAACAGCATCCCACGTTCACTGTTTTCAGTTTACCATCTTAACCTGGACTAGGGATCCATGTTTTACTCCCGTCCCAACAGCAAAAATCCATAACTCAGTGACAATCGAGGGGAATGTCACCATTAATTAATGAACTATTGTTAAACAGACCAAAATGCTACCCATATTTCAAATGTTAATAAATAACAGCGGCTCTTTACTAGGGGTGGTGGTGGTGATAGTCATGTTGCATATGAATGATTTTTCTCCCATTACTGAACAGAAGCTAGCTCTGACATAGCGTTTCTCAGTGTTGGGACTCTGGTTGCCTGTTTAATGATTTCAAAATTATTGGAAGAATTCAAGTGGGGAAAACTGTTCTTTTTATGTATGCCTATAAAGTCTCCACAATAGTTAGACTTAAAAATGCAGTTCGTTATTCACCTTGTCTGATCTGACCCCGAGTCACCTGACCTCACAATTACTGAGGATTTTTAGGTTCTTCCAGGCTATTGCTAGTCACACACTGTTGACTCCAGTGGTGTGGGTGTGGAGCCTGGGTTGGTTTGTTTGTTTCTTTCTTTCTTTTCCTTCCTTCCTTCCTTCCTTCCTTCCTTCCTTCCTTCCTTCCTTCCTTCCTTCCTTCCTTCCTTCCTTCCATTATTAGCAATATCCTTGTATTCTCCTAACTATGAACTGTTGTTAAGAATATGGCTTATGCGAAAATTAAATTGTATAAGTAGTGAGTGTGGGAGACACAGGGCTCAAAAATGACATTTAGTTACACATTTTCATTGATGTCAAATTCTCAGAATGTAACACTCATTCTGAATTATCTAGAATCAAACGTGAAAAGACTTGGCATCTTCACAAGAAGCAAAGAGCAGAGGCAATAGTCAGAGAAAGATTACAGAGTAGTCATGGTGAAGTGGCCTGGTTAATATGATAAGACAGATAACAATATGAAAGTTGCAATGTTATTTTTGAATATCCAAAAAGATTTGCTGTAAATATGTTTATGAAGACATACCATTAATATGCTAGAAGAACAAACATTTATTAGGAAGTTCTTTGTGTGTGATAAGACACTAAAAGAGGCACACTGAATTCTACTAGGTGAGTACACTATGTACTTATGTATCACAGAATCCTTGTGCATGGATGTGGGAGAGGTGAATAACACACAGTGCCCTGTGCATGGGTGTGGGAGCAGCCAGATTCCGTTCTTGTATAGTTTACCTTCTAGTGTGACAATCCTTGACAAACATGAATCATTATTCCTTTTTTTCAAAGCATTTACTACCACTCTCAGAAGATGGTTACATAAAAAAATGTAAAACATCAGTAGTAAATATTTTCAACAGCAGATGCAGCAATGCCACTGGGAAGCTGCATGTGATAGTGAAAGGAACTCATGATGACCAAGAGATCCGAGTTCAAATCCAGTTTCTGATAGCACCTTCAGGCATGAAGGCATTAAAACTTTTTATTATTAGAGTCTCCTTTTCATCCAAGCACTAAGCATAATAATGACTTTATAAGGATGTTCCAATGACTAAATCAGAATGTCTGCATACGTCTCTTTATAGAGTGTATAGGGTGGCATGAATGCATGAATGCTTTAACAAAGTAGGGTGTTTGATTGGAGCTTCAATGGAGAGCAAACTTAACCTGACAGAGAACAGAGAGTGATTTCTTTGTTCAGGAACAATCCTGATGGGAGACATGTTTGGAATATCACAAGACTTTGGAAGAGAATAAGTTGAACATCTGGCTGTATCAGTGAGTTTATACAGACAAACAAGTAGAAAATTCAAACAACACACAAAAGAATTTATGGAAATAAGAATTGTTCCCATGCATATAGACGTTGATACACAACATAATTAGGTGAATTACCCAAGGTTTTATCATCAACAGCAAAAGCAGAATCCTGACATCCATCTGGCACTCTCTTTCCTGAATGGCCTGGCCAGTTGTTAAGACAGTATCTTATCATCCTCCCCGTCAGTTCATATCTGAGCATTCAGAGCCTGCTAGACATTATTCACAATATATAGCAGCTTTCCCACCCAGTTATCCAATGTGAGTGTTGCATTCATGGCAAGAGAAAGCTGTCCTGAGACAAGTGAGGTGAATGAAAAACAAGGGGCCATTTCTCAAAACTGAGATGGTGCTTTGCAAAATCACTGCTTTTATGATGCCATCTGGAAAATGCTTTTATATTCCCAACACAGTGCACTGAGCATGACTTAAATCAGACTAACCAGCTCTGAGATGCTCTTTTGCACCTGCCCATATGGATGTGGTCTACAGGAGTCAATGTTATTAGTTCTTGGGCAGGGCAGTTGGTGTGACATCTCAGGAAAAAGAAAGGAATTGTTGGGTGATTGTCAATAATGTACATCAAGTAACTTTCAAAACTTTTCAGGATTGAGCTGGAGTTTGTTTAGAAAGAAACTGCATCTGGCTCTAAGAAGGAGACTCCATTTTCCTCCTCCACCCTTGTCTCTCTTCCTTCTCTCTTAGTCCTTCTTTCTTACCTCTAAGAAGAACACACAAAGCAATGTCATGTACTCAGACTTAAGACCCTCGGGTTATTCTGAACCCTGAGACCATCAGTCTGACTCTTGTTGATGTTTGCTTATTGGTTGTTTTTTCAGGACAGGGTTTCTCTGCATAGCCCTGCCTTTCCCAGAACTCTCTCTCTGTTTACCAGGCTGGCGTTGGACTCATGGAGAGATGCCTGACTCTGCCTCCCGAGTGCTGGGGTTAAAGATGTGCACCACCATACCCAGTGCTCTTGCTGCGTTAAGTAGCAGATGTTACCCATAGTAACATGTTCCACACTAACAATAGTATTTTGACAAAATTTATTGTAGTTGGGTTTTGGAATTGTGGACAGATAAAGTCTTCTCTTTCTCAAACTTTGTAATGGAACCTAATTTTAACACAAGTAGAAAAGATTTAAGGTCTCACAAATGAAAGAAACTTTCACTAATTTGGATAGGAATTAAGCATAAACTAACTTTGCTTTATAAAAAGGTTCCAATAAAAATTATGAAGAACATTTAATTTTAAGCAAAGAACAAATTGCTTTCAAACAATTAAAGGCTCCAATTAATGGAGAAGCGACTGATATGTTAAATACAAACCATTCTTTGTTTGTTGGAGAAGTGTCTCAACAACTTTTCATGATAGCATTTAATTAACTTAACTTGAATTAATTAATCTAACTGAAACTAATAGACTTCTGTTTCTTTTAAAAATTGTTATATTGAAACTGTGTTTCCCGTTTAGTCTAGAAACAGCGGTAACCTGTAAAAGTCTGCTCTTTTGTTCTTTGACACTCCTTTCAATGGCGAACACATGGAAAGTGTAAGTGAATTTGTGGTTTGTTAGTTACATAGACAATTTTGCCTTACTATAATGGCATTTAAAATTGTTTATGTTGTGAATGTGTGTGTATCTGCATGGATTTATGTGCACTATGTATGTGTAAGAACACACAGAAACCAGAAGAAGGTATTGGAGACCCTCAAATTGGATTTCAGACAGTTGGTAGCTGCTTGCTGTAACTGCTGGGAACTGATACTGGGTCCTCTGGACGAATAACAATTAAATTCTCTTAACTGCTGAGCAGTATCATCAGCCCTCTGTGTCTACATTTTTATTTGGCATGGGAAACCATGCTTAACCACTTCATCGACTGATAAGACAGTAAACAGTGCATTTGGCTAACAGACAGCATTTTAGTAAGAAAAAATTGATGGGAGAGAATGAAGCTTGAAATAAATATCTGAAATTAAACATTTGTTTTGCACATAACGCTATATAAGGCTTGGTTATGGGTCAGTATGCTGTTATTTTCTTTTTTAAAATTTATTTTTATTGAGCTCTATATTTTTATCTGCTCCCCTCCCTACCTCTCCCCCCCTTCCACCCTCTCCCAAGGTCCCCATCTTCCCAATTTACTCAGAAGATCTTGTCTTTTTCTACTTCCCATGTAGATTAGATCTATGCATGTCTTTCTTAGGGTCCTTATTGTTGTCTAGGTTCCTGGGATTGTGATTGGTGGGCTGGTTTTCTTTGCTTTACGTTTAAAAAAGTACAGACTTAAACAGAGAATTTTCAACAGAGGGATTAAAATGGCTGAAAGACTCTTAAGTAAATGGTCAACATCCTTAGTCATCAGAGAAATGCAAATCAAAACAACTCTGAAATTCCATCTTACACTTGTAGGAATAGTCAAGATCAAAAACATTGATGACAACTTATGCTGGAGAGGTTGTGGGGTAAAGGGAACACTCCTGCATTGCTGGTGGGAATGCAAACTGGTACAGCCCCTTTGGATGTCAGTTTCTCAGAAAATTAGGAAACAACCTTCCTCAAGACCCAGTAATACCACTTTTGGGTAATTATCCAAAGGATGTTCAATCAAGGACATGTGCTGAACTATGTTCATAGCAGCATTGTTTGTCATAGCCAGAACCTGGAAACAACCTAAATGCCCCTTGACTAAAGAATGGATAAGGAAAATGTGGTACATTTACACAATGGAGTACTACACAGGAAAAAAAAATGACATCTTGAATTTTGCAGGGAAATGGATGGAGCTAGAAAACATCATTTTGAGTGAGGTAACCCAGACACAGAAAGACAATTATCACATGTACTCACTCATAAGTGTACTAAGTTTTAAAGGATATAAATAAAGGTAAGGAGGGAACGGACAGAGTTGTTGCTGGCTGTGCTCTCCGTCTGTGACCTCTAAGTGAACAGACCAAGCCCCATTTGAAGGTGAAATGGAACTACTGTAGCTATTTAGAGTAGACTCACTGCCTCTTGAGCCTGCACCAGACACTGTTGGAGGTTGTATATGTACATATATATATATGTGTGTGTGTGTGTGTGTGTGTGTGTGTGTATAGTATTTCTTTTAGTGCAACTGTTATACCTGTGAGGCAGACATTTTTATAACTTCATTAAACAAGAGAGGGATGTCCCATGAGGGCTGATTGGCTGTGCAAGGCCAGGTGCTATTGGCTGCCATTACTTTCTAAGTACTTATGGAGGTACAAGTCTCAAGTGGTTAAAGCATTTGAAGGTCAGACATGTAGCCTCACATGGGGTGAAGACATGCATGGATTCTCTTTCTGTTCCAGTCACTCTCCACGCCCTTTAGTCTTTAGGAAGGTGGAGTGCCCCAGATGTCTCTCCTGGCCACTTTTCTTCACCGACAGTTTCTCATGTGACCTCTTCAATCTCTAAGCTTTTAATCAGCATGTCCGGGCTCACAGCTGCAAACTCTCCACTGACATTCTCCAGCACTTCCACATGTATGCCCTACTGCCTACTTGTGGCTTTATGCCACAACTCCAGACAACTAAAAATTATACAACCCAAATTGCATAACACACTTGATTTTTCTTTTTCAAGTCCACTTTTTCTTTATTCTTTTCTAGCCTCATAAAATGCTGAAGCCCTTAGTCCTTCTGCTTGAGATAAGAAAAAACTGAGATTCATCATGTTTTATATAAAATCCTCCCAAGCTTTATGTTTGTGTCAATCAGTTCTCTGTGGCTGTGACTTTGTGTCTGTGTCAATCAGTTCTGTGTGGCTGTCAAAAATGCCTGAGAAAGTCAAAGCAGGAAAGACATTTCGGCTCCTGGTTTCAAGGACTCCTGTCTGTGGTTGGCTGGCTCTGAGGATTCTGGGTATTGGTGAAGAAGCATGGTGAAAGGCCATGGTAGGAGAAAGCTACTCAGATCATGATGTCTAGGAATCAAAGAGTGAGTCAGAAAGGGTCCTAGGACAAGATACACCTTTCAAAAGAACACACCCAGTTACCTACTTCCTCCAACCAGTCCCCACCACCCTAATAAGCTATTTAGTATAAAGTCATCAATTGATTATTTTCCAGTCACGTCTCAATATGGCCACCAGTTGAGCATCAGACCTTCAACACAGGAGACTTTGGGAGACACACTTAATAAGTCAAACCATAAATTAGCGGGACTTTTCTCATCCATATTTACCCAGTCTTCTCCAAACCGCCATCTTTCTTATTTAATGACGTCATAAATCTGTCACCAACTGTTTCCCACCTGCCTCTCTGACCTGCCACAGAAACTCAGTCTGTGAGAAGCAGGGTATTAATTTTAGAATAAAACTCATATCAGTTTATTCTACTTAAAACGTCAAGTATCTTCCTAGTGTGTCTAAATTAGACTTACGTCCTGTACACTGGTCCCCAAGCCATAAGTAATCTGGAGTCTGCCTCCGTTACTCTTCCAGCCATGTGTTTTCTTCCATACCCTCTCTCCTGCTACCTTCAGCATATGCTTAAGTCTGAGATTTTCAAGCTCGTTGCTGGTTTTGGAGTTTTTCTAGCTTTTCCTGCTTGTAGACTCAGAATCCGGTGGCTAGCTCCTTTGTTAATTTCCACTATAGATGCACCATCTCAGAATACCTTTCTAAATCAATGGAACACAGTTCTAGTAATTCACCCCTTTCCTTCTCTACTTGGAGCTGTTTATAACCTTTGTTTTACTTTATTCTTCCTCTTTGCTAAGGGTTAGATAACTGTTCTCCAAAGCTAGGTTGTCACAAGCCTGTCCCTGAGGGTTAAGCCATCTTGGAAATGTTTTCAAAGGAAGTTTAGAAAACTGGCCTCTTCTTCTCTCTTCTTCCCTGGCACTATTAGCTGAGTTGTTTACTTGCTTTGCTATGTGACCCTGTCATAGGTACTGGCTTATTGCAGGCCCTTGGCTGCAGGGCCAACAGATCATAGATCAAAACCTCTAAAACTGTGAACCAAATAAACTTTGCTCTAAGCCAACAATTTCAGGGATATTCTAGATAAGTAGAAAGCTGATACATGTTCTTTCCAACAATTACTACCTGACATACACATGCACGTATGGTTGTATGCACACACACACATACACAGACACACACCAGTTTCAGTGACTATTCATGTACCAAGTGATCTTCACACGGGCTAAAAAATCCAGTAAAGAGGCATAGTCCCTTCTTTCAATGTTGAAACTGTGTACCAAAGAAGGAACAGAGAAAGAGCTAGCTGAATTGACATTGTCCCTTATTCTAACAACACAGTGTAGTGAGAAATATCTCCTGGTTGGAAGAGGAAGAAATAGTATAAACCCTGAAATCAGAATAAGAAAAAAGAGACAAGGAAACTCATCATGTGATGATAAAGGGGTCATTCAGTTAGAAGAAATAATAACTCCAGATGTGCTCGTACCTCATATCACAGCACCCAAATATATGAAGCAATCAACAGACTCAAAGGGAGCTAGACTCCACTAGAATAATGATGGAAGACTTTAACACTTCGGCTTGGCAGCAAGTATCAGGCTCTCTTAGGTGCAATCTTCTATTCGGCAGATTCCCTAACCCCACTCCAGGTCGTGGGGCTGCGTTAGTCAAGGGACTGACTGCCTTTCCCAGCCTTCTTCCTCCACGCAGCAGCTGAATGGAGGGCAGGTCTAGACACACGCAAAGGCACGTTACAAAAGCTGGCACAGGCCTTTGTCTCACAGCACGATGCTAGGCTTGTGATAAGATCTATCATCATTCGCCAGGCACCTTTCCACCCGTGACACAGCAGTTGCCCTACGGAACTGCTAGCAGCTTTGATTGCCCGCAGGAGGTGTGGCGTGTAACTGTTATGGAGGCAGGCGGGACTCATGCGTGTAAGCGTGGGAAAGGTACGCTGGCAGTCAGGCCCCAAGAAATGCCATAGAGTCACACTGCACTACAAACCTCACACAAGAGATTTATTGGGAGGGAAGAACCTGGGCAGAAGCAGCAGGGAACCGAGCAGAAGGCAGGGTTTATGTGGGGTTCCTGGGGTGGAGGTGTGGAGCTTTCCAGAGTAGCCTGGATTGGAGGGAGAGGCAAATGCAGGGCTTGATGGGACTTTTTTTCCCTGTAGGATGTGGTCTGGTCACTCTCAGAGGTTGAGCCGGGTGATTGAGAAAGGCAGGTTCTGGCTGTTAGGGAAGTCTGGGATGCTGGGGTCTGGGCCTGGTTGTTGGAGCTGGGGTGGGTAGTTGGTTGGCAACTGGCTCACCTCTAGGGGCCCAGGTCAGTTGCCAGAGTAGTCTGGGGGTGGAGCCTGGCCGCTGGAGGCCTCCAGGGTGGGGCCTACAAGTGTAGTTTATGAACATGGGAGAGAGAGTCCTCCCAGCCACATTAGTTGGTCTGAATAGCCAACAGTGAGGACATTGCCCTTCTCATGTTATGTAGACAGTTGACAGTTGGTAGAGGCTCCTCACTCTCAAATGTTTACAGACAGTTAACAGCTGCTGAAGAGAGTTTGCTCCCACAAGATTCCACTGCTCCAGAAAGTAACTCCTCACTCATGATCTTGTAGGTGTAGGTAACCAGAATCAAATTTCCTGGTTTGCCAAACTACACTAGGGTAGAATGTTACTTTGTTTCTTTTGTTGATGCCTTGTCTGGGATGAGCATAGGTTTATTAACACTTTTACAGAAAAAAGTCACATGACAATATCCATATGCAGGACCAAGACAAAATATCTAGGCGTGCATTGACACCAGGGAGAAAGCTGAACACTGGTGAGGTAGATGTGTTTTAGCTTGCATTGCTGCCAGCTGTGGTATGGAGCCTTGATGTACCCTTGAGACTGTAGGCCTTGCATTGCTGCCAGCTGTGGTATGGAGCCTTGATGTACCCTTGAGAATGTAGGGCTTGCATTGCTGCCAGCTGTGGTATGGAGCCTTGATGTACCCTTGAGATTGTAGGGCTTGCATTGCTGCCAGCTATGGTATGGTGCCTTGATGTACCATTGAGACTGTAGGGTTTTTTGGCTATTGACATAACCTTCGATGGTCCAAGGTCTGACTTTACCAACACCAGTCCAATAATGAGCATAGTAATGTGATAAAAGATCCCATTCTCTGAGAGTAGGATTAGGCTAGGGAAATCTAAAGCTGTGTAGGTCCTAAAGGCTTTCATTCCCAGACCAGCAACTGCCAAAAGAGCCTTGGAGTAGTCCCAACATCAGGTAAAGAAAACATG
>PVIU01002974.1:56395-156789 GCA_004026605.1 Ondatra zibethicus
GGGAGAAGATGAGTAAGGAAGTTAGGACCGTGAGGGGCTGGTCCACCTACTGAGACAGTGTGCCTGAACTAATGGGAGTGCACCAATCCAGCTGGACTGGGACTGAATGAGCATATGATCAAACCAGACTCTCTGAATGTGGCGGCGAAAGTTGGCGGATGGAGAACCCATCAACAATGACACCAGGACCTATCTCTTCTGCATGTATTATCTTTTGGGAACCGAGTCTTTTTGGATGTACTCCTTCCTAGGCCGAGAGGGAGTGGGGGTGGGCCTTGGACTTCCAACAGGGCAGGGCACCATGCCCTCTTTCAAGGAAGAAGGGGGAGGGAGGAGGGGTTGGGGGGTAGCAGGAGGGGACCGTGTGAAGGGGAAGAAATGTAAAAATTTTATTTCTTTAATTATGTTTTTGAATGGAAAAATAAAACAAAACAATGTAAACAAAAAAAATAAAATAACATTTAAACACACACACACACACAAAAGATACCAATTGGCAAAGAATGAGGGAACAAATATGGAGAACAGGGCCTTCTCAGGGAAAAAAAAAAAGGTGTTTTTTGTTTGTGTTTGTTTTAATTTCTTAAAGAAGTAAAGCTTGTAGAGTGAGTATCCAAGTCAAAATAATAGTCAGGATGGAAGGTCTGCCTCACCAGGTACACTGTAATTGTCAGATGGGGGAAAGTGCTTATTCAAATCTGACCTACCACACAGGAAAGAAGAGGGAGCAAAGAAAACAGGATCAGCTCTGCTTGCCGAATTCCCAAACCAAGGTAATGTGCAACCAAATTTTGCTTAAATTCCTGAGGTTGCTAATGACAATTACCAGGCGTTAATCACTCTTCCCTCAGTCTGACCACAGGAGGGAAAGGAGACGTGCCTATACAATATAAAATTAGGGTTGAGTATGGAGCCTTGGAGGATACCATCTTCCAGCCAGATCTCACCCCACAGAAGGAATAACTGTGGAGCTACATAAAAGCAGAAGACATCCAAGACCATGCAGAAAAAGCGAGTCCTATGTGAAAGGGAAGAAAACAGTGAAGCTCAGATTCACTTACAGTAAGACCAGTTTCCTGAACAGAGAGAAGCAACTTGTGCAAACACACAAATTCAAGCACTCACAACTCAGTTGCTTAGTACCCTGTTGATTGTCTAAAGAGAGACATCATCAGATATTTCCAGATGCTTCAGTAAGAAATAAGCCCTGTTTCTACACATCATATTGATAGCACCCTTTGCTTCATTTTTTGTTTCTTTGTTGGCTTTTGTGTTTGTTTCATTTTTGTTTGCTTGTTTTTCGAGACAGGGTTTCTTGGGGTAGCTTTGGCTATCCTGGAACTTACTCTGCAGACTAGGCTGGCCTTGAACTCAGAGATCTGCCTGCCTCTGCCTCCCAAACACTGGGATTAAAGGCATGCACCACCACATTTGGCAAGTAAAGAGCAACTTTTTAAGAATCAACTTTTTTCACATAAACACAAACCTAAGAACACAGAAACCATACTAGTTGCTGAAAATTTTCCCTATAGGGTTTCATTATTTTTGTAGGTCTCCCCCGACATAGAACTATCCCACAACAGAAGTGTATGATAGAGTGTATTTTTCTTTTTGAAACGTAACAAGAGATAAGATAAATAAATGTAATAACAATATCTGGAACAAAAGAGATAAGACTACATTTGTGTCACACTAGAGACTAGGTTTCCCCATTAGTTAGATGTTCACTTCTAGGGTCATAATCATCATTTTCATAGCTTTACTTACTTACAAACTGTGGCTGTTTTTCACGTAAGGATTTTGAAATCATTTTGGGGAATGATTTGATCATTTGGAAATACCAATGTTTTGGAGAATCCCCTCTTGCCGGTGGGACTGTACATCCATGTACACCAGTGGAAACCTGACCGACTCTCTTGTTTCTCACCTCTTCAAAACAGGCTTCAAGTCACCAGTGTATAAATTAACCTGAGCTTAATATTAAAAAGTAATCGTTTTTATTAAAACAAAACAAATCACAGCACTGACACCCAGCTCTTTTGCTTCAGTGCTGACAGAAATGATAGTATCTAATTTTGCCTTGCTACCATGTTTTATGACTGTTCTCAAGCCTTCTCACCATTCCAGTGGCCATTTTACTCGTCTGGGAACCTGGGTTGCTCCCCCCTCCTTCGAGTTTATTTTCCCATTCTTGTGATTCAGGGGTAAATCGGAAGTCAACGCTCGCTCCCGGGAAGGGCTTGTTAGTTGGCATGTGCTTATTACTCTTTCTCTGATGTCCAATCATGCTTACTAAAGTGCAGCATAGGAAGGAACTTTGCATAATCAGGATGCTGCCTGAACGGTAAGGTTCGCGCATCGAAAGAAAGGTTATCCCAGTGACACGGAGTCGAACCATGTGTACAGGAAGTAGCTGACTAGACAATTGTGGAATTTGAGATCTGGGTCTTTAACTGAATGAAGTCTGACTATTTAGAAAGAGCATCAGTGTCTCTGCCCCGAAGAGCTTCAGAAGTCAAGCATAAACATGTGTCCCCTAAGTTCAATAATCTTGTGAATAAATTTGGGGGACTAGTTTAGAAAAGAATTTATTTTTTGCTATATGATTTTCGTTACTGAGTATTTTTACATATGGATACTGACAAAAATTGAGCACTAAATATATCTGAAAATAAGTAATTACTATTAATTTTCATTTATGATTTAAAGAATGAAACATTTTAAATGGAATATTATACAAACTAACTAAATATTCGTATGTTGACAAACGTAGTTAATGCATACTAGTAGTTGCTTTATTTTCTGGGGGAGATGATTGGTCTTTTTTGAGAATAAAGCCAGTCTATGGTGAAGATTCCCATTTGTATATGTATATGTGTGCTCCTGTGAGCATGCTTGCATGTGCAAATGAGCACAATGTGAATCGTGAGAAGTTAGTGAAAGAGGTCAAAACCTTGCTTTGGATTCTGACGTCTCTGTCCTCAGTTTTCATGGCCCTCCTTTTAGGCAGTGCTTGCTGTCAGTTACTGCATGGCAATTACTGTGCTGGGCCCCAGTGCACAGGGACTGTCTGTCATCATCAGCAAAGAGAATGGATGCCTGCTCCGGAAGCAGAAAACCTAAGTTTTCAGATGCTCCTGACCAGGAATTGACACCAACACAGCATCTGGTTCAGTGTGTCTTCACACGGCTAGATTTTACGTGACTGTCAGAAAATGTGCTTTCTGACGTTTACAAATTGCATCTCATATTTTATGGTATTAAATCTGCTGAAAATAATTCACATATGGAAAATTAAATGCTAAATCATTCATTCATGTTTTGTCTGTTGCATATGTCCACACAATAGCACTCTTAAAAAAACTAATTTAAATAAATTATTCTAATCCTGAGCTTTGGTTGAAGAAAGAAATCAAGTGTTTTATCTAGAATATTTCACTGTTTTTCTTCTAACACATTTTCACTATAAGATAAGCCATTTTATTGATTGATTAAATTACTTCTTCAGTGGTTAAGAGTTTGCACTGCGCTTCTAAATGACTCAAGTTTAGTTCCCAGCACCCATGTTGGACAACTCACAACCATCTGTTACATCACTCAAGAAGGGATCTGTTGTCACTGACCATGAGAGCACTGCACTTATATGCACTTGCACACACACACACACACACACACACACACACACACACACACACACATACACCATACACTCACACAAAAGAAACAACCAAACACCATATAACTAGAATAAATTCTTAGAAAGAAACAATCATTTTGCAGCATATTGATCTATGTTTTTATTTTTAAATTTGAGACAGATCAAAAACTCAGGAAATAACAGTGATATGTATTTCAAAGATCAACAAAGGGTTGGGAATGTATCTCAGTGGTAGAGTGTCTACCTAGAATGCACAATGTTCAGTCCTTAGTACTGGAAGAAAAATGAGGAACGAAGAAAAGGAAGAAGAAAAACCAAGTAATGAAGTAACCAAGTCACAAAATCAATGTTTTTTTGCTTGATCTCCTAGCCTTAGATGGCACTACTGAGCATGCTCAGATGGAGTTCCCAGTGCAGCCCATCCCTGCAATTAGGGTAAATCCTCTGATTATAAAGACTGCTGGTTTACCCAGAAGTAGCGTTCTCTGCAGCAGGGTGGGAAGTAGATGGGGGAGGAGTATGTTGGAAATCAACGAGAATGAATGCAAAACATCTCTAAAGAAACTCTGGTGCGCTGAGGGATACTTTCAACACACTGTCATAGTTGTATTGTCATATTACACACTTTTCTAGAACAGTGTGCTTTAGTTTTTGAAAGGACAAATGTCACAATTTATTGAGCAATTGAAGTCAGTCAAATGCCATAATAAAACCAGGGAATGGATTTATTGAATTTTTAAAATCACATTTTACTTTCTTTATGTATCTTTGTGTGTGTGTGTTGTGTATGAGCGCGTGCATACATATTCGTGTAGGAACATGTGTGTTCAATATCCATATGTAGGTCAGAGGATAATTCGTGGTAGCACGTTCTTTCCATCGACTGGAGGAGAGGGGATCAAACTCAGGTCATCCGGCTTGGAGAAAAACTTTCAATATGTAAAAGTAAAACTGGGTGGAGGCGGGGGGGGGAATGATGGTATCATTGACAATTTTAGAAGGCTTTAACGAGCCTTTCTCTAGCTCTTTTTATATTAATGTTAGGCAAAAATCCATTGTCAGGGTCAAGTGTAGATTTCTTTTCATGTCACAGGACAACAACATAAAAATATTTTATCTCATGTAGAAAATGTTTAAATTGTACTATTTTGTTTTTAAAACAAATCCTGATATGAATATATTATAAAATTTGATGATATTTTGAGCTATCCTGGATTGAAAAATATGTGAACCAGGCTGGCTTTAAGATCTCTAAGGACATCTCATACGTCCCCAGAATAAAGCTAAGATTCCAGCTAGTTTGCAAAATCCTCCAGCTCTCCCAGGACCCATTAAATCAAGCACACCTCTGGGCTAGACAGGACAGTACTCAGTGAAGATTCTACAGACCAGTGAAGGACATACAGGCATTTATTTCCACAAGGACAAAGGTCTAATTCAGAACCCAAGCTACCTTTTTCTCAAGATTTGAGAAAAAAATAACACTAGATGACTTTTCATTGAACTCCCTTCTCCACTTCATAAAAATATGATTGTGTCCTTTTACAAAAACAAAACACTAAGAACAATGTCAGAACTAAAGATGGTAAACATTGTTTAGAGTGAAATATGATCTTCTTTTAGTCCCCACAGACCATGGCTCTTATGGAGAAGGAGGCCCTGCCATTACTCTGAATGTGGGGAATAATTAGGGAAAATGTTTCCTCTTGTCAAGGGCTCAGTAGATGTTTAAGTTCTGTGAAGTTCTAACAAACCCCAAAGAAATCCACTATGAGCCAACAAATATGTAATACTAAGATAATATGCAATACTAAGACAGCAAATATATAATATTAAGACTAATTCTTTAGTTTCTTGTGCATATTAATTTTGCTTGTAAGCAGACAAGAGAGTCTCTGTAATTCATTTCTTTATTATGCTAGAGTCATCAATAAATTTTAGATTAAATTATTGAAAAATAATTTAGATAAGTAAGACACGAACATGTATTTCTGGGGAGCCCTGTTACTTTTATTTATGAGTCTCTCTTCAAATTATCAAAGGGCTTTGAAAATAATATTCTACATACTTTCTATTCCTAAGTTCTGAGGGTGTATTTTGCAGTGTCCCTAACAGCTAATAGATTTGATAAGAGATCTAAGATTAAAAACATTTTTTACTTTTTTTCTATAAGAAAGTATCTAAAACAGACATTTGTTTCTTATTAGGGTTAATGTCATGACTGGTAAAAGTGAAAGAGTTGGAAAAACTGGGAAAAGTAGAGGACTGAGAAAAAGCAAAGGTGAACAAAGGCACAAAAACAAGCAAATGATTAACCTTTCCCAATTAGAAGCATTTTTCATGTCCAAGAACTCAAGATAGAGTCATTTTTCCTCCTTAAAATCTGCAAGAAACTAGCTTAAACATTCATGTTGATGAGCTGAATAATTTCACATCATTTAGTAAAGCAACATTTAAAAAAAAGAAAAGAAAAGAAAAGAAGGTTTAGCCAAGCGCTTTCTCATGCTCTGGAGTTCTTCATTAGCTGTCAAGGAACAGTAAGCAATATTTCTGTGAAAGCCCTGATTCATGGAGTTTAAAATGGTCTTGTGACAAAAGTATGGACCCTGAAGTCAAACAGTGTATGAAGGCATGTCATCTGCAGGTCTACCATGGTCATCCTGGGACACCAAGAAAGGGGCGCATTACCACCAGGAGCAGCTGATTTAGCATGTGGGACAATGGAGTGCATTCTGTAACACACCCTGCAGCAGGCTTATCGCTGACCTTAGAATTCTTCTCCTATAATCATGTCATGACAATGAAATAATTCTTAAAAAGCTTGCTTTCTTCCCAAAGCAAGACCCATATAATGTTTCTATAATGTATTTTAGTGCACGTGTAAATTCTTGTATTTGCTCTTAAACTACTTTTTGTCCATTATCCTCTATGTATATTTATATAATATTTGTTGTTTCTTAAATAATCCTACACAAATATTTTCTTCCATATACATATAAAATTTGAGGTTCAAGAACTTGGTGAATTTTAATTATCCAACCCTTCCCTCTTCCCCACCTTATCTCAGGCATCTATCATTGATCAACAAAAAATGGGCAGAAAAAGTAGGATCCAGGAAAACCCTTAAATGTCTCAAAGTAAGAAGGTATTTCCCATGTTAATTGTAGATAAGAACTGTGGTCTTATTACTTGACCTAATGAAAACTAATGTATATGCTAAACGGTAAATAATTGTTTGCTTGTATGCTTCACAAAATTAGTTTTCTTTAATGTCCCATAAAATTAAAGATTCATTAAGTTAAAACAGTTAAGCAGAATATTCTGAATTCATAAACATATTTTAGATATTTTGGATCAAGCTGGAAAGATAAAATTTCATTAAGTATAGCTTTCTAGTCATTTATGATTAGAGTCCCTTTTATAAGAGAAACATTTTAATGAATGTTTATAGATTAGCTACACATTAATGCCAATCTTGAACATTAAAAATAGTGTTATTTATGAAGTTTCTAATATGCTGTTAAATATTTTAAGAAATGTCACTTTAAATTAATGAATAGCGCCTAGGCTAATTGTTTTGTAAACAAATAAAAACCATTTTCTTTATTCTTTAATATGGTCTACCATGTCTATGGTTTTGATGCATATTGGTATTTTAATGATAATGTTGGTATTTTTAGTAGATCCCTTTGTATAAGTTGACTTATTGTTTTAAGGTACCAATTTCTAACTGGAAGAAAAAAATGATAAATAGAACATTGAGGGAGGTGATGAAATGAGTGTAATAAATATTTAATCTCTAATTCAGCTGAAATTGGTTAATTCATACTGTCTGAATTTAAATTTTGGACAGCTTCCTAGAATTTCATTCATATGGCTAGAACTAAGCAGCAAAACATAAGCCACAAGATGTTTGCTGTCAGCTTTCAGAGATATTAATTTGAAAGGAATATCAAAATCAATAGTTTTTAGTCAAGCCTTTCTATGATTGATTTATTACAGGGCATTATATTTTCCTGCTGAAGCTGCATGCCTTCAATGTAGAAGTCTACATGTCCACCTCTCTCTGAGGGCTGTGAAAACCCTAAACTGACCGAAGCACCTCTAATTCCATTGTGTGCTAGACATTTTACAAAAGCAGCTGTTTTTCATGGAGTAAGTCCAGGTTTCTCCTCAGGATGTAAACCAGTGACCTCATACTTCCAACACAAGACCTATCTATCAACACTTTTCTCCATGCAAGAGTTCCACTATGCAGCATTCCTCAAATGGTTGGACCGGCACATCCAGGACCACATAAAATCGTGTCTGTTTTAATTAGATTCAAATGTGTTCCGCTCCCACGAGGATTTGCCTTTTATTTGCCACATAGTTTCTATGAGAAGGGGAATGTATTTTAGCTTTCATCGAATTCTATACCTTGAGTCCCTAACTCCTAACATTTTAGAAGTTGAAAGACTGTGGAACAAGGTTCCTCATTCTTCCCAAACTCCTTAAAAAAATCAATGTGATCACAAATAGGTCATCTTTCTACTGTGTGAATGTCTGCTGGGGTCGATTCCTAATTGTTCAGGCAATCACAGGTTGGGGGTTATCAAATGCATTCTTTGTGACCACATTATTTGTTTCCATTTTACACTCATTAGTTTCTTTTAATGTGATAGAGGAGGTGAGAAAGATCAAAATTTTAATGCTGTAAATGTATTACTAATCTAATCTTCTAATAAAAGTGTATTACTATATTTGTAATGAGATTGCATTTGATTTTGTTCTCCTTCTGTTAATCCACTCTTTTTCTTATGTTTAAATCAGCACAATATGGTTTTTACTTTCCAGTCTGTCCAACCTGATGGGAAAGATAGGAAAGATCCCAATGCTTTGTTTGTGCCCAAACACTATATTTAACTCTATACTTGATTTATGGTGCTGCTACTGGCAAGAATCCTCATCTCTCTCTGCCTGTCAGACCACATGTAAAATACCTGCCCCTAAATATTTCTCAGGCAAGCTTTAGAAAAGAAAGGATGATGTAATGTCTGAACACTTTAGGCTCCCTTGCTCCCTAAAGATTTCAGTTCTTTTAAAAATATTTAAACAACTCTTCAAGTTGGAAGTGTTAAATTGGTAAGTTTCTGTTTGATTGTTTGCTGTCTTCTTCGAGTCAAAGGCAACTGATGTTCAGCTGATGTATCTGATAAAAAGCAAATGGAAAAGAAAAGACGAGGTTTCTCTTTTCTGCTGCGTATGTAGCACTTATGAAAACTACTTGGTCACTGAACGTGTCATTCGTGATTGAAGGCTCATCTAGCAAGCTGTATGTCCCAGCAAGCTTTTCAACATTTGCCTGACAGGTAATCATGAATCTCTGAAAGTATGACACTTAAGAAAATGTTAAAATTCAAGCCATGATGGTATCTTGGACCCACTGTATTATGGAGTTGAAAATACCTTTAAAAATTTCACAAGTAAAAATTAATTTAGGTTACTGTTGTGTAATTGAACAAGCCATTACAAATACTATTATCACATAATTTATATTGACTAGATTGTTGGAAAGGAATTACTTGTAAAATGCGTAACCTTATTCTGTATACGTGGGTGGCTTGCTTCAGTGGGAAAATGTGTATGTATAAAGCCTGTATACATTTAAGATACACATGTCAAGAAGACACAAAATGCATGTTGGAAGATTACGGGTATTTTTTTTCCCAACAGCTGTGTTTCTAAGAGGCGGACTTTTTCTATATATATTTATTTTAATAGAAGGCATAGTCCTCCATTCTGATCTATAACGATAATCCTTTCAAAATATTTCATTTCACTGTTAAACAATATCTGTGTAACATTATCACAGACTGGCCTAACAGCATTTAATTATCAAATTCTTACTTAGAACTACCTTTTCCTCTACAGTATTACAGCCATATTTGAAATGTGTATTATTCATGATGGCTTTAATTTAAAATGCATGTATGAGGTGTATTACTTTTTTCTTTGAATTCCTGAAACATTAGCAAAAATCATCAGAGGTCTGAAGCGTTGTGTGTATATTTTTATCAAATGCCTGCATGCTCTATGCAATTTTAACTTTACCAAGAGAATATACACATCAGCAAAAATATATTCTTCTGTATGACAGTAGAAGCAATGCTAATAATTAAAGTTCAGCTGGATACTGAAATTTGCTGACGTTCCCTTCACCTGAGATCATCTATAAAAATTTATACTACTTTAGCATATGTATCTTTGCATGCAAAAAACACATGAATGTTTTTCCATGTTATAAAATGACTACATCATTTGAAATACTGTACTTCATTGTGGAACAATGAATAACATCTGTGGAGACTTCAATAACCTTGAGTTAAAGCCCAGTGGAATACTAATTTGATAAGTTGTGCAATTTGTTGATACTGTCCATGGCCACACACTGTTAATATCTTAAAGGGACACTGTAGGGTAGATCTGCTAGGGAAAAGATTTCAAGGAGATGCTCTACTTTTAACTGCATTAATTGGATTTGCACAAGTATAAAATATAGTCAGACTTCTGCCGAAGATCTAAGGCATATAACAAATTCAAACTATGTTAATATTCTGAAAGATCTTTGAGAATTTAACTTTCAATATGGTTGGTAAAAGTACATTGTTCTTGTAATTATCTAAATATGGAAATCAAAGTTACTTTTAAATTTACATTAAAAACTATATAGTTGTCTCTCAATTGCCAACACTAACATTATAGTTCAAGACACACTTTTCTCTTACCTAGACTAATGTAACAGAAGTCTAAATAGGGTTCTTATCTTTATTCTAATACTTGACATATTCCATTAGAAAAAATTAGGAATATTCTCTTAAAAGGTGGACCATAATGGACAACTCCTTTACTTAGTTCATAAGTGTTTTGTATTAAAGTTGCAATTAACATTTCCATCACACCCCTGGTCCTCAAGAACTGGGTATAGAGCAGCCAGTATCTTACTAGCTTCTCTTGCATATAACACTTGGATACAGTTATTCGCTACCTCGGGTGCTTTCAGTCATAGGATGCTCCGTTAGCATTGTCTTCCCTAAAGTTATAGTGGAAAACAGAAGAAAGTCTTAGATTTTTCTTATTGGGTTAATTTGCTTTAAATCATATATTCTAGACTAGAATTGCATGCATTTCTTTTTGCCATAACTTTCTTCACTGTTCATATTCCCAGCTATGTCATGATCTTCATTTCAATAAAGCCATATGGTTGGGTCTTCTTGTTCCTATTGGACCTAGTAGCACAGTGCCCAGAACACTGATTGATGATGCTGAAGAAACTGACTAAATAAATGATGAGGGTTTTTAAATAAAGCTTTTATTAATTATTCTTTTATTGATCCCTATTTGAATATTTTGATTCCTTGGATTTTATTTTTTAAGAGATTAAGATAATGTTTTCTATAGAATGTAAATATTTTAACAAGATGAGAACAAACAAAAATTACATATCTTGTGTTTTATCAGTTACACGATCTCCAAGTTTTTATGACAGCTCTAAGTCAAACTAAATTAGGCTTACTGACAAAGTCTTAAAATTATCATTTACAAAAGGTACATTTTTAACATGTAAAATTTTTGCTTGTCTCCACTGGTTAGGCATGGTGACAACTTGAAGATTATTAGCTGAGATTTTTCCACTTTTATTCAAAGGAGAATAATTTTTTAATACCTATCATTTCTAATAAAAGTCATTAGAAAAATCTGCCACCATACTTAATAATGAACACCTCAAATTGTCTCCTCATGTGTTAAAATGAACAATTTTAATAAATTTCTAATTTCTAATGTAGTGCTAATTATAGTTACTGTGGTATTGAAGAAGTTTTTATGCCTGCACACATAGTAAGTTACATTTTTCATGAAGAGTATTTTCTTTTTAAAAAGTCTTTTTCAGTGTCACTTTTATTTTAGACTAATTTAAAAGGAACAGGGCGACACAGCTGAATCATTGATATTTACAAATTATTTCTTTCCAAGAAATTTTGCATGAGTCTTATTAGATAATAACAAATACTTTATCATAGAACTCATACACCAGCTCCATCAGTCACCGCTTGACTTATTTCTATGGGAGATGACATTGTAATTGTGGGGAAAACAAAATTAAGACACCTCTCTCCACACCAGTCAGAGGGAAGCATCCCAGCATTAAGGCACTTTGCAGTGGGGAGTGCGTTACTTAACGATACTATAATTCAGTCATGGAAGAAACTGTCAAAAGATACTCTACTCTTCCAGCTCTGACGCAGTCTAAGTAGTAATGCCCGGATAATTTCAAGACAAGAAAGACCCAATTTTGCCATTAACTTTCCATAATAGTGCCCATGGTAGCTGGGTGGGAACAGTTGTGTCCTAATGGCTTAATACAGGGAGTTTCATAATTTGGTTGTTTTGCTGTAGAAAGTCAAGGAGGTGGGGGGAGAATGACCTAAAACCAGTACGGATGAGCTCTGAAACAGAAAACTGTGATTTTCACAATTAACGAAATAGCATGTCACAATTATCACAAGTTGATCCTGTAGTAGCATAAACTTAGAATGAACACATATCTTTAATGACCTCAGGGATTCTTCCTTTGTTATCACTGTCAAATTTTATCAATTGAACTTACATGATTGAACTTAATCAACTGAACTTAAGTGATGACCTATACCACTTCACAAGTGACAGTTTTCCTTTAGCTCTATATTATTTCGTGTGTTCTTTCATTCCTTTTTCTTACATTTCCTTATAATAATTTAATGAAGGAGACGGCATTACTTCAGTTTTGCTGAGCACAAGGTTGATTTTCAGAGGTGTGAAGAATGTTACTGAGACTTTGGATACCCAGTGTCAAGGTTCTCTGAGCATGAAGTCCCTGCAACTTTCCCTGCTTGCCTCTCTTCTTCCTAACTGTTCTAACAGAATCCGTCATAAAAGTGACGACAAAAGTTGTTCTTTGAAACTAGTGAAGTAATGAGTCCCTTTTAACTGAAGCATTTTAAAATTCATTGTAGTAATTAAAATATGCAAAAAAACCTTAAAGCCAAGAACACAGTTTACATAAATACCAAATCATACAAGCACCATGGGACACCACAGTTCCTGACTCCATGCATGCGGACACCAAAGTTAGATTTCTATTTTTCTAAGACAGCAAGGCAGCCTGCAAGCCAGTAAGACCCGTGGTTGGAAGTGCTCGCGAAATGACGTCTTTATAAAGTGTGCTACCTTCCTGGGCTTTGGAAATCATTAGCAATGCTAGATCACGTTGTGGAAATGACACAGGAAAGATGTGCTCAGTCACACATGAAATACATTCCACATAGATTTTGCTAAAGATCAAAACAAAAGGATATCTAAAATATTGACAAGCCAACTCTTCAGAAATAAATGTGAATACATTCTTTATTGAAATATTATAGAAGTAAAATTTGTAATCATTTAATTTATTAATGTCTCATTTTCACCAACATGATTTAAACTCATCATTTAAAAAAAAAAAAGTAACACTATACCAGAAAGGAACTTGGTCTACTGCCAAATTTAATCCTGACTTTACTACCCACTCATGAGTTTAGCCCGCTTAATACTCAGTCCTCAGAATAGAATCTTATTGGATTTACTGAAAACCAAATGTTTACAATCTGCATGGAATGTATGGAATAAGAATGCACAGCTTTCTGTACTAATTCTTTAATGCTTTCATATATGTTTTAATAAATTATTTTTATAATAGTATTTAGCAGTTCTTGAATAATCAGAATTTGTTCCAAAAGCAATCTGACGCTTTCTGTTTTTCACTACAGGAAAAGAGCCACTCTAGAAACAATCAGACATGACTGCTACCTGTGTTCGGCTATCGACGTTGTTTCCATAAGCACAGTACAGAGAGATGTTTCAACTGTGCATAGGAGGAGGGCATGGGGGAAGGGGAAGAAGCAGGCCAGCTGGAACCAAGCCTGGAATCCAGGCAGGGCTGAATTTTAAGATTTAGAGCTGGGACCCTGTACATGCTTTAAAGTCTCAGAAGAAAGAGAGACTTGCTAAGCCTCAGAAGAAAGGCAGTGTTAAGACCATCAAGTCCAGTTCCGGTTTCCCCTCTACTTTTTCCTCAATAAAAAGTAGTGCCACATACAACAACTGGATGGATTAACATCTGTGCATAATTCTGGTCCAGACCCTTTTGTTCTGACCTTGATTTTAGTGTGTGTTTTTAGAAAAGCAAACAGTCAAGGACAAATTGAGAGATGTGTTTTGCTTAAAATACATTCCAAAACTTAAATGTTAGGCTTAACAGCTCTATGGCACACTAGACAGACTGGAAGGGAAACTATTTTGAATTGTAGCCAATAGCCACAGAGTTGGGACATCTCAAAATTTAGAGTGAGGTCTCCTTTGTAAGTTTTGGGAAAGTTGTCAATATCTGATGATTGCATGCATGTCTCTGTCCATTCAAAGTCCTCACACACAGAGGATGTGAAGATAAACAGCCAAACAGCACAACACGTGGCACATAGTTCATGTTTCTGGATTAAATTTGTTATTGACTACTAATGCTATATCCTATACCAATAGAACAAGAACAAAGAAAAAGAGCTGATACACCGATATTGGGGTCTTAAATCAGAAGTTATGCACTCACAGTCAAGGAAATGCATGTGATTAACATAATTGTTGATGAGCTTGTTAGAATCTCAATTGTGGAATATTAGCAAGATAAGAACCGCTAAAGCTTAATTTGTAGACTAGCGGAAAAGGATGCTGGTGGTTAAGATAGCTCGCAAAATCCTCACAAACTGCTGGTTTCAACTTTTAGCATTACTAAATTTCCTTCAGTTCCTGTACAGGGTTGTGATTGTGTGATTTCAAATGATCTGTGCATGTTTATACACAAGGTCAGATGTGACCCACAAGCTGCCTGTGGAATATGTGTTTGGATAAGGGTTAAAGAACTTGGTGTGTGTACCCTCTTTAAAACACACATAAACAATGAACATAGTAAGTGCATCCTGTGGGAAAATACATAGCAAGAAATAAAATGAAGAAAGTCAGTTGTCTTTATGTTAGATGAGAGATTATTTATAACTAATGTTTTTCTGGGACAAAAAAAAAAGGAATGCAAAGTCTCCTGACTCCAAAACAGCGTCAATAATGTGAGCATTCTGATACCAAAGATGAGCGGAAACACCTTGAGCAAATCACTTTATTAAATGTGATAAACAATGGAGAACATCACTATTCAACAAATACCTTTTATACAACTTTAATGAATGAAAATGGTTCAGAAAAACTAGTATTATAGAGACTCAGGGAGTGAGATGGCTCAGGGGGTAAATGTACTCACTCTCAAGCCTGAAAAAGAATTTGGAAGAAATCTACAAATTGAGACTCCTATTTAATCAATATCTGATTATTAGAATCATGTCTTCCTAATTCTGATTAAATGTTCATTAAGTGTTAAGAGTTACAATTCAGATGGAAAATGTTTCAACTTACTCTTACATTTTATAATTATATAATTATAAAAATTACAATTGTTTTTAAATAATCATAGTCAAATAAACACTTATCTCCTGCTTTAGCTATCCATCTACAGTCAAGAAAGAATAATCTTATATATAGTCTTCTTGCAGTTCTCTTGCCTAGTTGCTATTTGCACAGCTCAGGGTCTTCCTAACTAACATTTCCTCACTTGTGATAACTCATTGAGGAGGCTACTGTTACCTTCCTGAACCACAAGGACAAAAATTATATGATGTACAATTTGTATGATGGAAATAATTTGTGGCAAGGACTCCATCATCTTGACTTTGAATGCTCTTCTCTGTTATCCCCTATAGCCTTTAAAACAAGAGCCTGAATTTGGCTCTTAATTCTTAGTACATTCCTCATTCTATAGTTCCACGTAATCCAGATTCTTCCTTTTACTACATTTCCAACACATGTTCCTACAGATAGATCGGCAAGAAATATATTCATGTGTAATGTGGATTAGTGCTTCCCTTTTATATTACGTGTGAAAGCACACAGCATAGCATCTCTAAGCACCTTTCTTTTTTCCCTTCAAAAGATGCTATGATACACTATGTTCAGAGAGAAACCAAAATAGCAATGTACGATATAGAAATAGTTAAATCAACCAGTTGGATTATGTAGACATGTAACTATGTCAGTATGGGGCCTGATATGAGTAAGTAAGCAAAACAATAATAACAGCAAAGATTCGTTCTGTATTTACAATGGGAGGAGATATTGCTGTTCTAGTGTGGGAAATGATAACTTGAGGTTACCCTTGGCACTGCAGGCTATCTTATGACACCTTTTGGTAAGACCCTGCAGACTTTTGGTTGAACATGTAACTATAGTAGGCATGAAGATAAATGATGCTATGGAACATGAAGGGTAAAATGGAAGAATAAGAAAGGTCATCCATTTCAGCACTGTATTCTCAGTGCCAAGGGTGCTGCTTGTTGTATGGTAGCTATTGAGTAAATATTTCTGCAAAAAAAAAATTTTGATTCACTGAATTTCATTGTCATAGCTTTCTGTGACAGACTGAGTCATTAATAATAAGCAGGTAGATAGGAAAAAAATTGTAGTGCCTTTTATAATATGCAGTATATAATTAACCAAAAAGTGAAGAGAGGGCATTGATATGAAATAAGAGAGAGGAACACCTCTAGCTCAAGTGAGCTCTCAAACATCCAAATATGGCTCCCGAGCTGCCTAGGAGACTTGTGATGGATGTGTTCATGTAGTAACTAATCGACTGAGTTGTTAATACTTTGTGTGCGAGGGACACCTATAGCTTCTCTCCAAACAGTAAGAGTGGTAGTTCACTGTCACACCTTTGCGTGCGAGGGACACCCATAGCTTCCCTCCAAACCTAAGAGTGGTAGTTCACTGTCATGCTTCATGTCACCAGAGAAAGTATAATAAATGAGATCAGTGGCTGAGCCATGTCTGTATTCTCTTTGCCTTTGATGTGGCGGGAACACGAATACTTTTCTGTAGCAACACTTTATACCGAATCCAAACTCTAAAGAGTAAGTTAACTTTGAGTCTTTGAATACCTTTAACACAGAGTTGAGATTGCAAAATGAGCAGACATTTAGAAATACAGTTGAAAGAATAACTCATGAGTGTAAAAGTTGTGGCAAACAGAAAGAAAGAGGTGGAATTAAGACCGGAAGAATTTATAAGTGGTATTAATAAAACAGACAGATAATTATATAATGTGGATTTTTCTGGGGCATGTAGATAAACAGAAAATTCTTCACACCCTGATTTTCTAAATCAAACCTAATGATATCCAAAAAGGATACAATGAAAGTTACTCCATTTTCCATATTCAAATATAAATGAAAAAGTAAATAAAGATCATAATACTGAGGCTTTATTGAAATAGTTTAGCTTTGAAATTCATTTTAGTGATTACTTAAATGTTTTGATTCTTATAATGAATATATCAAGTGTAGATATGCGTCTTAAGACAACCAACAATGACTAGCTGTATTGGTAATACATGAAATCAGTACCATGACTTAGCAGTTTTCTTTGGTCTCTTCTGATCCCCTAAATTATACTGCAATATGGTAGACATTGCCTTCAATATGGAAAAGTGCCATCAGCTTAGAGTGGAGACATTTCATGCTGACGTGTTTACTTGATTAGAAAACCGTCTTCCATAACAGGACAATGAAAAATAAAGAGATATCAATACAAAATGACAATTTACCTGGGTTTGTGTAACCTCCATTTATAAGGTTCTTTGCAAGAATCAAATTGAGCTGGTGGGTGCAATCTGTATCTTTCTACTAAGTTTTTGATGTAGTTATTGACTTTTCCTCTGTTTTCTGCTCAAATATGGACTAGAAAGCCCTACCCTATAGTTTGAGACTCTCATACATTGAGATTTGTATTTTGTCAAAAGACAAATATAGGTATAGAAAGTTTTTTATATTAAACAGCTGAATTTCTATAATTCATTTTAATACATAAATACAACAATATAATTTTAAATCTAACAGAAGTCCTACAGAATCAAAGTTTATTTTTTAAGTTTCTTTCTGTAAACTTAACTACAAGAAATAATAGATACTTCATGAAAGAAAACTGCATTGTTCTTAACCAAAAAGTTAATATAAGATTATGGACATTATTAACTTAATTTTATTTAGATCCCTTCATAAAAAGATTAGGTGATTAATATAAAAGCATTTTATTTCAGTATTTGATGAACAATTTAGGAGACATAGTATTAATATCTTTCAGCCCAGAAGATACGTATATATGTGCATATGTTTATGTATACACATCTTTCATTTGGGTTACTATTTTGATTTGAATTATTAAAATTTTTGTTATATACTAATGTTTATTTCCTACTTATGTCTTGTATGTAACTTTTTTCAATTAAATTTCTTTAAACTTTGACTGTATGATAGTGTCTCTGGATAATCATAAGAAATTTTCAGGGTAATATAATTTGTTCTTTGTGAATGTTATATATTATTTTTGTTCTTTTTAATGATCTATGAGTCAGAAACTGCATATTGGACCTGGAAACTGACCCCGCTCAAATAGCCTGCCTATATGGATCCCTCATGAGGTCAGAGACAGCTAGCCACCTAACAGCCTTCAAACCAAGGAGGTACAGAGTGTCACATGGTTCTGACTAATGGATCAATTTTAAGAAAGGCATTAGCATTCTGACTATATAGATACGAAACACAGGAGTACTGTTTCATAAGATACACAACTAGACAGAAAGACATAGGTTAACCCTAGCACAAAAACAGAGGGAAATTGCAGGAACTCACTCTCCCCATTTGATAAGTCATTCCATCAAAAATAGACAAGATTTTGATTAAATGACATCATATATGAAATAGATTTAATAGTAGGATATTCCTTGCTAACTACATATCTGAAAATGAGTAATGTCTAGAATTTAAAACCTCAAAATGTAGATACAAAAAGCAACAAAAATTAAATAAGCTAAGCAATAGAAGGGGAATTCTCAAAAGAAAAAAAATCATACATAAACAGTTTTAAAAGTGTTCAACAATCTTAGCGACCAGGAAAAGAAAAATGCAGACTGTTTAAGCACAGACTATTTCACTAAACAGTATTGGCTGTTGTCAAGAAAACAACTGTCAGTTAACAGTGGCGAGGCTTTGGGGAAAGGGGAAGTCTTATTGGAGCTGAGAATGTCAGCTTGTGGCAGGTGCTATGGAAGAGGGGGATTCTCAAAAGCAAACAAACAAAAACTACAAATAGATCTACAATAGCAACCAGGTATAGCACTCCAGAGTTTATACCTAAACCTCTCTCTGTCTTATCATAAAGATATCTGCACATCCATGTTCATTTCTATTCTATTCACACTAGTTAGGAAATTGGGTAAGCCTCGCTGTCTATCAGCTCATAGATACTGAAAAGGCAATGCATCTACATAATGGAATTTCATTCAGGAATAAAGAAAGAGGAAATGCAGAAATGTCTAGAAAACTCATCGAACTGGAAAATATTATGTTAGTAAGATAACTAAGACTGAAAAAGTCAAAAGTAGATCGTTCTCTCATCTAGATATACTATCTCTGAATTTTTAGATATAAGTGTTTAATTAGGAGTGAGTGTTTATAGAAGCCATGGAAGTAGGGAAGCAAGATAAGGAAAAGAAAAACAATAGGATTCAAGCTACATGAACATAGAGAAGGGACATATTAGAGGAGAATGTGAGGATGGGGACAGGTTAATGGAGGGAAGAGGTGGTCATGGGAGGGCTAAAGTAAATGAAGGATGTATGAAAAAGCCATATGCAAACCTACTATTTTGTAAGCTAATTTAAAACATGTAACTAAAGGAAAAATGTGTGAGATAGAGGAACACTGAATAAGTGAATCATCCATATGCCAGAAGCTATACATTATTAAATGAGAATCCCAGCGCCAAAAGTGAGATCCCACCGATGAGCTGTCAGTCAGAGAGGCCTCTGAGACCACTAAACAATATAACCTATTTCACTTCTCTTAGTTGCCTCGACGTAAGGCATTGACAATAGGTCACACTTTGGTTTTAGGGCAGGGAGAAAGCAAATTGACCTGTAATGGAAGCCTCCTCCCTCCTACCTCCCTTTCTTAGTGCTGAGGCTGCTAGGTATTCTGCTGGTAGGGTGGGAATGGACATTTGTAGATTAACTTTGCAATGAACCCTGCAAGCAATAATGTTGAGCTAGCAGGCAAGATGAGCACTCTCTAATATAGTGCCATGACTGCACAAGAGTCCAGCAGCTTTCTGATAGGATGTGATGCCTGCTGCACAGAGGAGATTCTCTCCAGGTGCTATGAATCTGCTCAAAGGCTTTGGCTGGGTGGCCCTAGGTGGAGAACCAGCTTTTGCTCTTTCACTGAATGGGTATGTTTTGCCCATCAAACTGTTCATAGATGAGTGTTGTTGTTTTCAGCCTTCATCGGCAAAGCCTCATTTTACAGTGAGCAGAGGCTACTGCATCGATTCACAACTGGTCAGACTGCTTAGAATAAGAGATTGCTGCATGCTCCGACCTAAAGGAGACACCTGTGTCATCTGCCTTAAGCTTCAGGGGACACGGCGGAAGAGGAAGAAGAAAGAATGGAAGAACCAAAAGACAGGGAGAAGGCTGTAAAATGCCGGCTCATAGTGAGACAGAAGATGGAAGGGATTGATAGGGACAGCTGTGTCCCAGACACTGTGGTCCTGACGTCACGGCAGCTGCGGTTTCCTGCATAGGATTGCGCTCATCAACAATCATCAGGGCTGGGGAACTCACGAAGTCCCACAGCCTCTTGGAATAGCCATCGGCAGTGGTGGGAGCAGGGGATTTTTCCTATGCTCAAGTATAACCCGCCTCTCAGCCAAGCGCACACGAAGAACCCAACTAAAACTCAGAAGATAAAAGAAAGAAAAACATATTACAGGGCAGTAAGATTGGGAAGTGTAGAAGTGGGTCAGTGTGGAACGTCAGGGTAGAGGGATTGTAACAGGGAGTAAAATGACTGAAGCACGTTAAACACAAGTATGAAATCGTCAAAAATATTAATTGAAAAAATCAATACTGTGCTATCTTTATTTCTGCGGCTCTAAGTATAATTTAAGCTTTCCTACGACCATCCTCAGCAGCATTTCTTAAGCTCAAGATTGTTTTTTGAATTTTTTTGGCTTCTATATGAATTGTAAAACTTTTTGTTTTAAATGAAGAATGGCATGGAGATTTTGATTGAGATTACAATGAATTTATAAATTGTTTTTGGTAAAATGGCTATTTTTATAATATTAATTCTTCCAATTCTGTGAATATCTTTTGTTTTTTGTGTTGGGGTATTGTTGTTGTTGTTGTTTGTTTGTTCTTTTGAGTGATACAGAAAGATAAACCATCCCTCCAAGTTCCTAATGCCGGCTGTGTGTGTCCACCTTGTCAAAGGAAGAAAGGGATGAGAACAGGATGTGGAAATCTCAGCCAGCTTTGCAGTAGGACACTAAGAGTGGACAGTTCTAATCTGTGCCTGCTCCCCACACCCACACACCCATACTCACACACCTTGAACCCACTGACATTACAGAAAGGGAAATATTGTGACTTCCTCTCCTTCGTATTTAAAATACTGGAAATAGAGGTGGATTTTTCAGGGCCCTGCTGAGGCACATTAAGGTAAAGCTACTTCTTTCTGGTCAAAAGGGTGAAGACTGAGTTCTACTAATAGCCCTGGGATTTTGAACCTGACATTTTCAACTGCTCCCAGGATTAGACCATTATATGCTATTGTTTTCCCACTTAGAGTTAATCCAGTAAAATCCTCCAGTCACATGGACAGGAGAACACCTGCAGGAAAACTGATTCATGTGAAGACACACAAAGTCGTTGGGAAGAATAATCACCCCTAGTGACATAATGTGTTCCCGCTTCCCCGGTACAGCTTCCACCAGCGCACTGAAGCTTGTTTATTCCTTTGAGTTCTAACTCTAAAGGTATACTTTTTTCCTTCTACTGTTTTAGGATTTCAGTGTAAACACTCAAGGATGCTTTCCCTAAGACTTTGACTCTCATTCCCCTCATTCTTTGAAACCTTCCACCCCTATCCCTGACTGCCCTGCAGGCGCTGCTGCCTTTTTTCACTGCCTGCAGCCACTTTACCTAACTCCAAGAACATGGCTTATCTCTTCTACTTAGCCCTCTTCCTCCTCCCCTGGCACCTCCAAGATAACACAGCTTGATCATCCTGTTGATTTTCTTCACAAATTCTTTGCAGTTAAATTCTTGAGTTTCTTGGGTTAATTCTGAACCCACCTTAAATGTGTTTTACTAATAAGACAAAGACACTAAAAGTGAATATCAAATTCTGATTTCCCAGTAGCAATACCAACCAGGCCTAGTCATTCGCGTTCACAATTACATCACTCAGGTAATAAAGCAGGAGATACTACCATAAATTCAAGGCATTATGTGCTCTCACCATTCTAGTTGAGGATACAAAGCAAAACTCTCTGTCTTGGTTATTAGTGTGTCTCTTGCTAAATACAGCACCATTACCAAAACCCTTCCAAGAAGAAAACACTGAATTTGGAACTTAGTTTCAGTGTTCATGACTATCACGGCTCAGATCCTGGAAGCACAGGCCAGTGTGATACTGGAAGAGCAGCCGAGAGTATGTATGTTGATCCACAACTAGGGGGCTAACTGGAAATGGTGGGGACCTTTGAAGCCCACTGACACACCTCTCAGAAGGTTCACTTCCTGAACTGTGCCATCAGTTCTACCAACTGGGGCCAAGTATGCAACAGGAGCCAATGGGGATTATTCTTATTCAAACCACCACACTCAGCCCCAAGCACAAAAACAGAGTAAAACAAAACTTCTCACTCACTCTCTCTCTGTGTGTGCACATAGTGTGAGAGAGAGAGAGAGGCAGAGAGACAGAGAGATAGAGATCTCTGTTGGTAACTATTTAGATAGGCTACACAATATTAATCAGAAAACAAAGAGAGTTTGGAAGTAAGTTTGAACAATGCAATTGGGAAGTGTGATAGCTTTAAATTTACTCCTGACCTTCATAAAGATGAGGTCAACTTAAAAATATACTGCTCTTTGTTGCACATGACAACATCTGGCAAGACTTCCTTTCAGCACAGATTGATCATCTTGATACCTAGGTTCAAACTTAGGGAAGATCCACAGCTGCCTTTGCATCTACCTCTGTACTGAAGAGCCCTAAAGAAGGGAAATTTCAACAAGAACACGGAAAGGCAGAAAATGACAAATATAAGTGTCAGCACACACAATGCAATTCCAGTCCAGGCAGCAGAGATGAATGAGACATCAGAAGAAAATAGGCCTGTTGGCACAGCCTCGATATGACTAATTCATTCTTTTGTAATGATCAGACATTTTTACTCATGCATTGCTCTACCCTTTACCTCTCTTTCTCCTTACAGAGCCCTCAACATTTCTCTTAAAAAGCAAAAGCATTTTTGTGAGACCTGTAGGTACGGAATGAGATTTCCTCACAATGCAGCTCTAAAGTTTCTCAAGGTTCTAATTCTACATGCCAGAGCTTTCTGAGAAGAAACTCCGAGCTCACAGTGGCTTTTCCTTGTGGCGACAAAGCTGCATATGGAACTGTGAACTTTGGGATCATTTAGAAGAGAGCCTGGGACATTTTTTCCTGCTATTTTCTGAATTGGTGCTGGTAACAACCACACAAGATACTTTTTGATATAAGTATAAATATTATAGTGTGGTTTCAAATGGAATGTTCTACAGTGTTTTCCATAATTCCCTTAGCTTGTTTTCATATAACTACTTATCTATATATTAAAATATCTGAGACCGCTTTTAGAGTTTCCATGCTTTTCCATCTTTCCTTACTGGATCTTCTCAAATGTGTACTGATCTTCATGAAAAGCTATTGCCACATACAGCGATTTCCAAGCTGGAAGGGGACAGTGTGTGGTTTTACGTCTGCCAAGTGTTGCCATCTTAAAATCCTGACTGTTGGAACAATAACATTTTGGCTTCTTTTATGACACTCTTTTAATGTTTACAGTTTGGTAAGTGTGCATCTTTATAAAACAGAGAGCTTACCTAATTAAACTGGACCAGTGTGAGAACTAGGTCAATGTATTGTGAACATAATCTTCTCAATATGGTTGGGTGATGGAGCAGCTCAGTTTCGCTCATTGAGTTCTATCGATTTTTGGCAGGGAGAAAAGAGAGAAAGAACAGATGGTGAAAGAAAGAAATTGAGCTGCTGGCGATGGGATACACTATCGCACTGAATTATAAAGTGTGGAGCCCAAAGTGCCTGAATAGCTGTTTGACTCAGAGTAGAAAATCCACACGCTGCTTGCTTCTGAGGCACCAGAATGTTTTCAGCAACAGTGAATGTGGAATTGGATATGCAGTGATGACGAAGAAGTGCTCAAACGTGATGTCATGTGGACCCAGGTGTTTGCTGCCTGCAGTCGCTTCCAGCAACTCACACATTGGAGGGTTTGTTTGGGGTAGGGATGGAGAGGGCTTCGTGCGTTCCCATTCACAATTTTACTACTCAACTGGATTTGTTTATTGTTTTCACTTATTGACTGATTGACATATGAGCTCTTGTAGCCCCAGCTGGCTTCCAATTTACTGTGTACAAGAGGATCTGACTGCTTCCACATCCCAAGTGCTGCTACAACACCTAGATGCCATGATATGCAGTAGCTGGGGCTTTAAAGTACTTAGATATGTAGAGTCAAACACACACACATACACACACACAAACATACACACACATACACTCATATACACACATGCACACACATATACACATACACACATCTACACATATACATACACACATATATACACATACACATATACACACATACACACACATAAACACATACACACATATACTCACATATACACATACACACACACTTCCTGAAAATATGCAAATCGTTGCTGACAAAAAGAAGTTTGATCTTTAAGTAAGCAAAACTACTAGGTAAACATCTTACTTTTCAAGCTACCATAAAGTTCTTAATCTAGGAAACACTAAAAAATTCATTATAGGTGTCAACTGATCAAAACTAAGAGTCCACTGTGCATTTTCTCTTTTTTTAGTTGACTTTTTTTAAAAAGGTAAACAAACTATCTTTTTTCATTTTACATACCAATCCCAGTTCCCACTCCTTCATCCCCTCCTTCCATTCTCTTCACCTTCCCCCTACCCCACCCCCCCATCCACTCCTCAGAGAGGGAAAGATAATTTGCTTTGGGGAAGGTCCAAGGCCCTTCCTACTATGTCTAGGCTGAGTAAGATATTCATCCAAAGAGAATAGGTTCTAAAAAGCCAGTACACGCAGTAGGGATAAATCCTGGTGCCACTGCCAATGTCCCCGCAGTCTGTCATACAACTGCTACCCACATTCAGAGGGTCTCCTTTGGTCCTATGCTGATTCCTTCCCTGTCTGGCCAGAGTTTGTGAGCTCTCGTTAGCTCAAGTAAACAGTTTCAGTGGGTATCTCATCATGGTCTTGACCTCTTGGTCATATTCTCATGCATCCCGCTCTTCAACTGGACTTTGGACGTTCAGCCCAGGGCTCTGCTGTGGGTCTCTGCCTCTGTTTCCATCAGTTGCTGGATGAAGATTCTATGATGGCATTTAAGATAGTCATCAATCTGACTACAGGGCAAGGCCGATTCGGGCACCCTCACCACTATTGCTTAGGGTTTTAGCTGGGGTCATTCTTGTGGATTCCTGGGAATTTCTGTGTTTGCGAGGTTTCTTGCTAGACCCACAATGACTCCCTCAATCAAATGCCCCTCAACCGAATAATGGATAAAGAAAATGGTACATTTACACAATGGAGTACTACTCAGCAGTAAAAAACAATGGCATTTTGAAATGTGCATGTAAATGAATGGAACTAGAGAAAACTATCCGATTATGGTAACCCAGACCCAGAAAGATGAATATGGTGTGTACTCACTCATAAGTGGATACTAGCTGTAAAGCAAAGGATAATGAGCCTATAATCCATGACCCTAGAGAAGCTAAGTAACAAGGTGAACCCTAAGAAAAACATATAAAGATTCCCTCTGGATGGGAAATAGACAAGATCTTCTGACAAAATTGGGAGCATGGGGTGGGAGGAGACGAAAAGGGGGAAAGGGAGGAGGAGGGGAGAAGGGAGGGGATAGGACAACTTGAGGGAACCAAATAGTTGAGATGGAGGGAGGACAGAGAAGGAGAGCAAGGAAAAAGATATTTTGATTGAGCGAGCCATTATGGGGCTAGCAAGAAGTCCACTGTGCATTTTCATGTCTACATTTACTCTTAAACTTGTAAACCTGAATTTGTTTATTTTGTGTGATTTAATTAGCATTCATTTTTTTTTACCGAGTCTTTAGATTCTTAGATACTTGAATCCTGTTGACGTTTTTTTCTATGAAACAGAAAATGACCAGAGAGGTCATGCCCTAGCATCAGACTTCAGCATCTCTCAACTTTCAAAAGTCATTTTGGCATTGAAAGCTAAGAGACAACCCTTAAAGTATGTGTGTGTGGGTGAGTGTGTGTATGTGTGTAAAATAGCATAATTTTGTGAACCTTTTCTTGAAAAATTTACAATTATATGCATGGAACTGAAGTTGGAATTAAATGTGATGATTATATTACAGACCTTGATTATTTGGGTTTTGCTTTTAATCATTCAGATGAGCACACACTACTGCAGTGAAGAACACTGCCTGCTCTTCCAAAGGTCCTGAGTTCAATTTCCAGCAACCACATGGTGGGTCACAACCTCCTGGTCAGTCATCTTCATCAACTTAGACCATGAAACCCAAGAGGAACAATTTTAACAGAAACACCATATACGGTGCATGCGTCAGTGTTGCCAGGGAATAAATTTCACCCAATTTAATATAGATGAGTAAGACTGCCCTTAGCTTTGAAGCTGGAAAAACATCCAGCATCCTGTATTTTTTCCATAGCCTGGAATTGACAACCTCTGACTTAACCTATTGTTGTGTTTTGTTTTGGTAACTATCAAAAGAAACATGAATTTCAATACCCAGAGAAATACAAGTTTCAGCTGGAGATTATTCTTGTTTTTGTTTTTCCTGGGTATTTATTGAAAGAATCTTGGGGAAATGTTAATCATCTCAATGACTAAATTGTGAATTATGTTTTGATCTATGCATGAGGGAAGCAATAACTTGTTAAATTCTCCTTACACTTCACAGCCACACACTAAGAGTAGATGTGGTATAAGAAGCAGTTGTTATGTGGACATGAAGGGTGCTTGCTACGTCTTTTGTTGGGTGTGCTTTGAGTTTCTCTTCAGTTGGTCTGTTTTTGTCATGTCATTTATTGAAGTGTAATTCTTAATCATCAGAAATGGGAAGGAAAAGAAATTCTATGGGCTACTATAAATTATTTTTAAAAGTTTTTGAAATATTGCCAGTTGGTGGTTGGGAATGTAATAAATTTGTTTAGTTAGTACAAAGCACAACTTAAATTCTGAGGATTGAAAACAAGAGCATCTGCTGTTTTATTGGTAGGAAAGAGAGAAAACTATATAAGTATAAGACAAAACAAACGACAAAGAGCAGACCCCAGTGCTCTGCCATGCTCGATAGGTGATTGGTTTGGCATGGTAATTTCAAGCTAGCTTGAGTGGATTTAGAACACTTCAAAGACCCAGCTCTGGGCAGGTGTGCAAGACTCATTCCATAGACGTCTGACTGAGAAGACATCCAGGAATGTGAGCATCACCATGCCATGCACTAGAAACCAGAACTGGCTAAAAAGACAAAAAGACAGAAACAGCCGACCAAGCCTGAGCACTCAGTCTACTCTGCAGACGTCGTGAGTGCAGACATTGTGACCTAGGACTACACATTTCTACTGCCATGCCTTTCCTGTCTCACCACGAGCCTACACTAAACCTTCCTTCCCTAAACTGTTTTTGTTAGGTATCTTGTCACAGCCAGGAGAAAATTCACAGCTCAGGGACACTCTTTGAAGAGGAGAGGAAAAGAGGAGTGAGTTGGAGAGAGCAGGGCCCAAAGAACCCAAGCCTATGAACTGACCCTGGGCCATCCAATCCAGAACTCAGGGAGAGAAGTAAGTTCTGAAGTACTGGAACCCTCTGAGCAGATGCAGTCCAATGGTATTGTAGGCTCACTAGCGTCAACTCGAGTGCACTGAGCTTTATGATCATATGCTACAATTGCTCATATTGTCAATATTAATGTTGGATTTCAAGTGAAAGAACTAGACTCAGAAGAAATATAGGGCTAGCATTGAAGCACATCTCTGAACTTGGTCCAAGATGCTGATGAGAAATTCCCATGTCCTGATAACATGACTGGAGTGTGGATTTAGTTTAACCTGCCGTGATAATGCCCTACTTCGTTTTTCATAAAATTTCTTGAGATCTACAATAAAGATGGATATGTAGAAAAAAATCATCAAAAAAGGCAAGGACTATTTGTCTTTGTAAAAATGACTGAATATAGTATCTTTTGTTCCCATAAATTTAAATAAATAATGGTATGTAATTTACTATGTATTTCTTTAAAACTATTGTAACTCACTTTAAAAATTTTCTATAAGAATCCATATAAATGTTGATATCCAGTTATGCCAGCAACCATTTGTTAAATATGCTTTCTTTTTTCCATTAGATATTTTTTGCTTCTTTGTCAAAAATCAAGTGTTCGAAGGTGTGTGAATTAATATCCAGATATTTGATTTGGTTCCATTGGTCCTCCTGCCTGTTTTTATGCCAATACCAGGCTGTTTACAGTGCTGTAGCTCTGTAGTAGAGTTTGAAGTCAGGGATTGTGATGCCTCCAGAAGTTCTTTTATTGTACAGGATTGTTTTGGCTATCCTGGGTTTTTTACTTTTCCATATGAAGTTGAGTACCATTCTTTCGAGGTCTGTAAAGAATTTTACTGGGCATTGCATTGACTCTGTAGATTGCTTTTGGTAAGACTGCCATTTTTACTATGTTAATTCTACCTACCCAAGAACATGGGAGATCTTTCCACATTCTGGTGTCTTCTTCAATTACTTTCATCAATGATTTAAAGTTCTTGTCATACAAGTCTTCCACTTGTTTGGTTAGAGTTACTCCAAGATATTTTATGATACTTGTGGCTATTGTGAAGGGTGATGTTTCTCTGATTTCTTTCTCAGCCCTTTTATCATCTGTGTACAGGAGGGATACTGAGTTTTTGATAACAAATGATGCATAACGGCTATCAACATGTAGAAGAATGAAAATAGACCCATATCTATCACCATGCACAAAACTCAAGTCCAAATGGATCAAAGACCTCAACATAAAACCAGTCACACTGAACCTTATAGAAGAGAAAGTAGGAAGTACACTTGAACACATTGGCACAGGAGACCACTCTTAAATATAACTCCAGTAGCATAGACACTGAGAGAAACAATTAGTAAATGGGACCTCCTGCAACTGAAAAGCTTCTGTAAAGCAAAGGACATGGTCAATAAGAGAAAATAACAGCCTACAGAATGGAAAAAGATCTTCACTAACCCACATCAGACAGAGGTCTGATCTCCAAAGTGTACAAAGAACTCAAGAAATTGGACACCAAAAGATCACATAATACAATAAAAAATGGAGTACAGACCTAAACAGAGAACTCTCAATAGAGGAATCTAAAATAGCTGAAAGACACTTAAGGAAATATTCAAAATCCTTAGTCATCAGAGAAATGCAAATAAAACCACTCTGAGATTCCATCGTACACCTGTAAGAATGGCCAAGATCAAAAGCACTGATGACAACTTATGCTGGAGAGATTGTGGGGTAAAGGAAACACTACTGCATTACTCGTGGTACAGCAAGCTGGTACAGCCCCTTTGAATGTCAGTATGGTGATTTCTCAGAAAATTAGGAAACAACCTTCCTCAAGACCCAGAAATACCACTTTTGGGTATATATCCAAAGGATGCTCAGCCATACCACAAGGACATGTGCTCATCTATGTTCAGAGTAGCATTGTTTGTTATAGCCAGGAAATAAACTAAATGCCCTTCGACTGAAGAATGGATAAGGAAAATGTGGTATGTTTATACAATGGAGTACTCCACAGCAGAAAAAAAAATGACATCCTGAATTTTTCAGGCAAATGAATGGAGCTAGAAAACATCATTTTGAGCGAGGTAACCCAGACCCAGAAGGACAATTATCACATGTACTTACTCATAAGTGGTTTTTAAACATAAAGCAAAGAAAACCAGCCTACAAACAATCCCAGAGAACCTAGACGACAATGAAAACACTAAGAGAGACATATGTGGATCTAGTCTACATGGGAAGTAGAAAAAGACAAGATCTCCTGAATAAATTGGGAGCATGGGAACCATGGGAGAGGGTTGAAGGGGAAAGGAGAGGCAGGGAGGGGAGCAGAGAAAACTGTATATATCAATAAAAGATAAAAAAGAATCCATATAAATTTCTAAATACAAATAATAAATAATTTTCTAGAATAGAATTGGTCTTCTTATATAATCATTTAGATATATTTTAATGTAGTTCATATTCTTTTTGTCATTTTATTTTTGTGTATGTGTGTTTTGTCTACATGGATGTCTGTGCACCACAGGCACGTAATGCCCATGGACACTGATGAAGTAGTCATATCCCCTGGGACTGGAGTTACAGACAATTGTTAGCTGCTTTGTGGTGTCTCGGAATCAAACTGGTATCCTCTGGAAGAGTAGTCAGTGCTCCTAACCAAAAAGCCATCTTTCACATTCCGTATTCTGTATTCTACAGAAGCTTTCATTTTTATCATATTTAGTTAGCACTGTAAAATTTAATCATGGGGAAGTAAAGCAATCTTTAGATAACTGCTTTGAAAGGTAATATTCCCTGTAGCATTGAAGCATCTACAACTTCATTTTTAAGACCTCAAGACTATGCTCTGCTCCTTCTTAAAGGTCATTTATTTTTCTGCTCTACTGACTATGCCTAACCACAGAGTTGCAGCCCTTGAACAATTGTGTGATTGTCTGGAATCTTTTTTGAACAGAGTAGTGGTTTAAAGTTTGGACTGTGGGATCCAATAGACAGGGATTTTCTAGCTTTCTTCTCACTCCCCCTCCCAGTGTAGACCCTTATTGCTGCCCCTGTAACATCATGGAAACAATTATTAGTACAAAGATATGCTTTGGCCATCAGATTAGTTCACAGGAAAATCTAAGCAATGTTTCTGACTGGAAAAGTGACCACGAAGTGTAATTGTTGATATTTTTCATATCTATCACTGTTGTTTATGGAAGTGGAAACACAGGGGCTATGTTTTTGGCTGCTAAGCTTAAGGACAATTGTTTTAGGGCATTACTTCAAACCAAAGCATGCATCAGCAGTAGGGAATGTCAACCGAATGAATAAAAGAGGCACAGGACAAATGTCCAGCTAGTATCAAACTAAACTGCCCTTTTGAATGAACAGTCCGAGTCAGCTTGCTTTTGTGTTCAGGGGATACCCATTCACAGGGCATGCACAGGCAAGGTTAGTAATCAGCAGTCTTTGGAACTTGGAACCCTGGTTTGAGGATTCAAGCTAACATTTCCTTTTCAACAGGTCTAATTCCATTTCAGGCCCATATGTGTGTCTTAAAGGTTGTGATGGGTTGAATAGGTGGACGATTTGGTTTGTCTCAATGAGAGCTGACAATTCAGTTGAAAGTTTATAGCAATTGTCCCTTGCTTATAAATTGTTAAACCCACTAATTTTTAAAACAAAACCTGCTGAACACCGGATCAGGTGAACATGTCCTATAAAAAGCCTGGAGGCTGCCCCTAAATGTCTGGGAGCAGGCATGGGAAGCAAACTCTGTGTGAACCTGCCTGTGCACTGAAGAACACTCTGAAGTTTTACGGCAGTTTTTATTTATGGTCACAGTGATTCATCAGCACCAACAAGAATCCCCTTTCCCAGCCCCCTTGTCAGCCTCCCCCTCTGTTTAACAGAGGAAGCGGGAAGCATGCAAAAGCTGGACCTGGTGATGCCAGTGCTGTTCTCTAAAAGTGTTCTTTCTGCTGGTCTTCCCTTTTACAAAGCACAATGAGTATCTTGTTTCCTGGATTTTATAAATGATTTAGGGCACAGTTCTTATATTTCAGTTGATACAAATCTTGGTACAAAATGCACATTAAGAAGTTATCCTGTGGTATATGGTAAATTACTGATGCAATTTAAATAAAGGCCCAATTAGTGTGAATAGCAAGAAATTTAAATAAAATGAACAGCCAAGTCAAAAAATGATTATCCATACTGGAGTAAAGATCAGAGGGGCATAAATATGTTTTCCATTGGCATTTCTCCTATGATGGTTCTCTCTTCCTGCATTTAATGGGAAACATACCATGAGTTTGATGTATACCTATCAAAAAGAAAAAGTCATGTATCATTATCTAAGATACATAAGCATATTTATTAGTGAAAGATGGCATGGAAACCACTGGTTACCAAGTAGTCTATTAGAGTCTAGGATGTTGGTTTAAAAAATGGCTTCAAAAGTCCCAGACATGATAGTCAAAATGCTGAGTATTTAATGGGTCAATGAAGAGCATTATATTAAAAGTTTAAGAGTTGTGAGCAGAGAGTTAAAGTTTTTCTACACACACTCTGCAGAAGTTTCTGTCCAACAAGCAATTCCTCACGGACTCACTTTTCCACAGGAGTCACTTTTAGCTTGTGAACTGGAAGCAGTGATTTTGGTGAAAGTAAGTCATTTCCAGAATCCTGTTGGAATCAGTTATGTGGGTAACATGTGCAAAGTTTGGTGTGTGCAATGTCCAGTCTTAGTTGTGAAGGAAATAGAGCGGAAATTTGAAAAATGTTGCCAATCTAAACTTTTTCTCATTGTTTCATAATAATTCCCAGTCTTGGGTCTTAAGATATGGCAATTTCAGTGGAGCTATCAAATTTCCTAGAAATGACTTTAGAATTTTCTTCTATTTTTAGGAGCCACCAAACAAAAGGTTTCCTCAAATATTAAAAGGGTGTGATTCAAAAATCCACATTCAAATACAGCTCATACTTGGGTGTGAGTCATTGACAGCAAGTGACTGAAGGATCTCACGGGTGTCCAGGTACTGTTTAGAATTGTGGCATCAGGACAGAGTGAACAGGAATACACCAATCACATTCATGGTATCTTGATTAAGCATGTATCAGAAGACAATATAATAAATCAATGCTGACCTAGAATCATTGGGTTTGGAGTTATTCAACTGGCCATGCATTTTTTAAAGTAAATTTTTATGAAGTGATTTTCTTAGTCTCTTAGTTTAACATCTTCATATTATATTGCATAACATAAAGTCCTCTCCTTCTCTGGACTAAAAGAAATTACAAATTCTTGCACAAAGTCTTAATTTATAAATCAAATTTATTGTAATTATGAGATGCACTAAAACCTATGGTATTGAAAATTAAAAATTTAATACTATATACCTTATTCTAAGAACTATCTATCACGTCCCTCTTTCAAAGAATACATACCATTCATTTGTTATTATCTAACCATCAAATATCCTTTATAAAATAGTAGTAGTAGTAAATTATACTATATGAGGCATAGCTGTAAAATGCTTGTCTTTTCACATCTAAATACAGTTTGTGTATTTACCATCTTGCTCCCGCCACTCTGAATGCATGACCTACATGTTTTCATTCCATCCTCAGCTCTAATTCAGCAGGAGGGAATCAGGCCTGGTTCGTCTCTCCATTATTTTTATTGAGTAATCTGCACTTTGATCACTTGGCCTGATTGCTTTAAAGTATCCTTATACTTTACTGTGTATGTTCAGCATTTGACTGAACAACCAACAGTGTATTTTTATCTGCATCTTGCAAATAATGTTGAGATCTGAGTCTAGCTCTTTGTAGCTGTTAACAGCCTCCTCCTAACCACCTACAGTGCACTACTGACTTTAATGAAATGGTGCTTCTGGACTTCACTTTTGCAACTAAAATATTATGTTAAAAATAATTTTATAACACCTTTTATGGCATATTTAGTTATTTTCAGTGGAAACAAAATGTAAAAATCGAGGAAAGTGGATATTTCTTTTGTGACCTGTATACAGGCTCAGAGAAGAAAACATCCATGCCCATAGGTGGTTTATATAGTCAATATCTGGCCAATCTGGCCCAATGTGTCTAAATAAAGGACAATGCTAAATGTGTAATGAGATGTCCTTGTCACTTTCTTTCCTTCTAACTTACGATCCTTTCTTCACCTGAAAAGTTCTTCAATTCTGTCTTCCCCTTTCACAGCTTTCAGAGGTTATACATTGTCCTTCATAAATACTTTTCTTACATAAAGACACTGTTGACCTTCCTTCCATTTGTGATATCTAAGGATTCTGAATTCTCACAGTACCTGATTGAGACACATCTCTCTCTGTATGTTCCCAACACACTGGCCCATCTTTCTCATGGAAAGTAAGCTAAGTTATTTAGAAGCGATGCCTTACATACATGTACAAGCTCACCACTGCACAGCACTGCATATAATCCTAGTGCTATTTAGAGAGATGATCAAAGATTTTAAGGATTCACAAACAGATTTCCTGAATTGACCCCATTGCCTTGTGGTCGTCTAGGTAAGGTAAAACAATTCATTTTCTGCATGTCAGGTACTCTGTAAGTATCAATTGCCTCATGACTGCACACAGTATGTTGCTATTAGAAGGCCCTTCATTCAACCTTGCAAAATGGATAGCCTTGCACTCATGTTAATTTTCACTCCCTGTAAAACCTGTTTTCCTTATGCTCAATTGCACACCATTGCATAATTAAGAACTTATTGTCACCCCTGAACTTAATCACATTCTTTATATATGAGTGGCAGGACAATTTGCTTCATTATTGTGTGGTATGTTTTCTTCAGCACCATGCTGCAAAGTTCTGGAGATCAGACATTAATTCCATGTGTTTTTCTTGGCACGGTAATCATTACCATGAGTAATGTACAGCCATACCTAGCAAATATTCAACCCTTTGAAATAGATTTAAATCTTTTAAAAGAAAACTTCCTGGATCCAAATAAGATTAATAAAAAGCAAGAGTACAAAAAACTTGCAAAAAAAGTACTAGGTAAATCAGAATGCCCATGAAAACATCAACAGCAACCAGATGCACATATACACACGTGTGGACACACGCTCACCAGCTGAATGTTATTGTTTCTTCTGCCACAACTTACATGCAGCATGTTTAGCCATTATTCTTCTCTTTGACAGTTTTTCTGATCACTTTCTCACCTCACCTTTTTTTCCATCAGTGTAGAAAAGAAGCTGCAAATCTCAACTGTATTTTGTCTAGGAAACTCTGGAATTAATTCTAATTTTAAAAATTATACATAAAATGCACAGACAGATCATATATAGACAGTGATACCTCTTTTTCTTGTGAATACTGTGTTACTTTCTGATTCCCTTTGGTCAGTATTAGAATGGATGCAATTATTCTTTTCTAATAAGCAAATCTGGAACAAAATGGACATGAATTTGCAATAACAAAGAATGACTCTATAACCTGTCTTTACATAAAAGATGGCAAGAAATCTGGAGATATATCTTAGTGGGCCAAGCACTTATCTAGCAGGCAAAATGCACAGAATTGGAAATAAACAAAAATGAAACAACAACAAAAGAACTAAACAACCAAAAACCAAAGGAAGAAGATCCAAAAAATAAACATGGTAAGATGGTTCGTAAGTTTCTGCCACAAATTAATTTTGCTGTTTTTTTTCTCCCTACTATAACATCTCATGTATGTGTGTGTGTGCTTGAGGACTTCTCTTTCTCTCTCTCTCTCTCTCTCTTTCTGTGTGTGTGTGTATCACTGCTTTATATTTGTGTTATTGTAATACCCAGCCTTCTTTACATCACCAGATAAAAAGTATTTTAGAAGAGGCACAACACCATCATACTGAGACTAAAAGTTGCTTGGTTATGTTCCATGGAAAGGGAACATTTACCCTTTTATTGTGTCTATTTCCTCTTCAAGATTTGTTTCATCTTAAAAATGTTAAATATATTTATATAGATACAATTGAATCAAGAATGCATTATGCCCAGAAAACTGTTTATGTCACATTAAAGGATGAAAGGAGACACTCGCTTATTTTAATAAAACATGCTTATTGTCAGTATAAAGCACAACCTTTGGTAAACTTAGCTTTTCAGAGATAGAGTGATGTAATTATGCCTAACTTCAACTACTTACCATTAGCAGTTATTTAAAGACAAAATAGTTCCTGAATAGTATGTTTTAAAATATTATAGCAGCACGAACTAGCATTATATGTTACATTTATAGGACTTTACTAAGAAAACAATGCTAGTTTTACGAATTGATCACAGATTACTTTTACATCTAAGTTACTGTTAAAAGGCAAGTTGGTCTTTGTGATGTGGTTAAAATTCATAGCCAGAGACAGTCCAACTTCTTCTTCTAGTGCTAGACCTCACCTTCGCATATCGGTTACACACCCTGATTGCTTCCACATGTCTGGCGTAAAGTAAAATAGTTTATGAGCATTGTAATACAGCTAAAGCCGCAATGAAATAAAATTCATCTTTGTCTAGAGTACCTCAGAAATTTATTCATGCTGCTGGATAAGGGGTTTTCAAAATGAGCTCTGTCCTTCTGAAAAATCCTTTAAAAGCCAATGGTGGTTTGTGTCACCTCCATTGCTAAGGATGTCTAGATTTTCCAGTCTGCTTTCCCAGTGTCTTCCGCTAGACAAAAACCCCTTTAAGTTCCTCTCCACATGCCCTTCATTCTATTTACCAGCCTTAGACATGTACGTTTATTTTCTTGAGTGACTGCATATCCTCTTTCCTAAATGGGTTATTTGCAGCCACAGGTGGGTCTCAGAATTGGCTGCAAAGACTCAGCTTCTGTGTCTACAATGCTTCATTCAGACTCAGAGAAATGCTTAAAAACTATGTTTATTCCTAGAGTGCTCAGTGTTCCTTGGGCTGTCCTGAGCTTGGGTCTTCATGGAGCAAGACATCCCAAATAATATGGAAAGCAATCATTATGGCATTTGAGAGGATATGCAAATAAAACTAGTCATTTCCTGGTGACTTTTACTTAATATTAAATGGCTGACTATTTAATGTTGAAAATGCGAGTTGGAACATGCGTTCTGTCGCCAACACTTGTAACCAACTGCTTCCTTAAAAGGCAGGTGCTTCCTTTCTCACCTGGCAGTAACTACCCACAGCTACAAGGAGAGCTTTCACCCCCATCATCAGCTTTACACAACCGGAGAGCATCTATGCTTCCCTTCCGTGGTTCGATGACGCCCTATACTGAGGATAGTTACCTTTATCAAAAGGAGAGGGAGGACTGAGAGTTTAATGTTAGACTTAGATGGGTTTTTATTGTTTACTTAAAGTGCTATCTTTTTTATTTGCAGTATTGTGCATACTCCAAATTAAATACATGAATCTAAAGCTTCAACACTAATCCATGTATGACTAAAAACATGAAATGTTCACCTCCTTGGGTCTAGGCTACCTTACTCAGTATATTTCCAGCTCTATCCATTTAGCTCCTTTTTTATTTTTCTTTACAGCTAAATAAAACTTCCTTGTATATAGTTATTACATTTTCATCATTATGGACATCAAGACTATTTCATTGTCATAGCTATTGAAAACAGAGCAGCTTTGAATACGGATGACCATTGGTAGAGAGAGGGAAGAAAGATCTTAAAGGGGGAAAAGTTAGTAGAACAAAGTTGCCATGAAGAGAAAGAGGAAAAGAATGGAAAGGGAAATTTAAGTGGCAAGAGGGATGGGAGGGCCAGGGAGAAGGGAGGATGTTAGCTAACACGATGAATGCTAGAAAAAACCACATGGGAAACTACTATACTATATACAGATATATTCATGAACAAAAAATTCATTTTGGAAATATGAAATTATATAAAATTTGCTATATTAAAAAATGCATCCATTATCTCCATTCGTGAAGAAAACTCAATTGCTTACAGTACATAGTGCAATAGAATTGATATACTTTTGATACAGGTAACTGTGATCCAAATCCATCATACATATGTAGGACTTAATACTGTATAATAATAGTCAAAATAACAAGGGCATGATAGCAATCACAGGCGCACTGTGTTTGAGAAGATCTAAAATCAGGGTCAAAAGATTACTCTAGCATTACTAAGTTCACTTCCATTTTGGAATGGTCTAAAATTACTAAAAAACTAAATAAACTATTGCAAAATTCCTGTTCTGATATTTATATGGTTGTGAGAAGAGAAACCAAAATGTGCTAGACATTTTTCTCCAAAATGGCAGAAAAACAGCAGAGACAAGAAGATAAGTATTAATAAAGTTATTGTTAAATAATAATGCACCAGACAGACACTGGGTTCATAGGGTCAAAAGAAATGATTCTTAAATAATTTGGCTCCACACCTTTGTTATATGGAAATTCTGCCTAAGTATGAACAAGGAGGATGAAAGACAGAGAGAGGGTATCTTGGTTTAAGTCCCAAGTTGCAGAATTTTAAAGTCTCAACATTCTGGTAATCCTCTGTGTCCCCAACTCCTTATAATCAAAAACTCACTGAAACAGGTTTCTATGTACTTTAAACATCTTCAGTCTCTTTTTCTCATCATCTCCTTAATCAGCCCTGTAAAGCTGTGGGCCCTCCGACAGCGCCCTCTGTCTCTATATTACTCGGTTAGTCTCGGTAACAGAGGAGTGTGTTTGGCATTTTAACAAGTGGGGATTTCAACACAATGAAAGTATGACCAGACACTGAATATCAGTAAGAGTTGTATCCAGGATGACAGAAAGAAGGACTGTCATTAAGATACCCATTTTGCTCTAATAGGTTAAATACCGGCAGGGTCTTGTGTTAGGTAGGAAAAGTGGAAATGTCATTTTTGAGGGGTGATGAAGTAGAAATTACAGGACTCTGGCTCTGGGTATATGTGAGGAGCAGTGCGGATAAGAAGATAAGGTAGTAAAAATTAGCATCCAGGTTACTGAATTAAGAGCACTTACCTCTATTTTCTTTTAATTTTACTCCTCTGAAGATTAGGTGTCAAAAGGGACAAGTTCCAGTTTATTTCCAAGAAGGACAGGAAATAGTTATTGCTATTATTCTTTTATTTTCTTGCTCTAAAAAAATTTCCTATTCACCTCAGGCAGAATTAACAGAATTTTGTTTTGCAAAAGATACCCTTCAGTGAATGAGATTTATTTGCATAGTCCAGAAAGACACAGCTTGTAGATTTGTGTCTCATAGGGGACACTGGATCATCTTGTTTTTGAGCATTGGGATCTATAATTCAGACGTAGAAAAATAGAAAATTATGGTAAGGAGGGAAACTGAGTTCTTGCACATTAAAACTGAAGGTCTTGAGAATAGAAATGTTTTACACTTAACTGTGGAGCCTAGGCTATAAGGACTGTATTCTGAAGCAAAGATAACAGGGAGACTCCATGCAAAGGCCTGGAAATGCGCATACTGGCAACTGAGCAGTAGATGAAGCTTGACAATAGTATCAACAAACAAAAGTGGTCTATAAAACGCAGAAAAAAACAAAAGATGACAGCCCATCCTTAGCCGCGAGGCGCTGAGATAAAGCAATGACACGCATTGCCCCAAGAGCATTGCCTCCTCCTGCATTCAAATGATTAACTTTCCATATTAACTGAATTAACTGTAGTATGAGGCAGAAAGCAGCATTTTGGGACTTTTTCCCATTTGAATATTAGACAGAATGTATGTATGTGTATGTGCATGTGTGTGTGTGTGCAAATAAAAACCCACCAAAGTGAATTTCTTGACCTATATATAATTTTTGATTGTATTTCAAAATCAGAAGCCTGGGCATTTATAATATAGAATGTTTCACAGTTTTACATATTTGTTCTGAAACTCTTAGTTTTATGTTGGGAGATGAGTGAGAGAAACGTCACGGATGGTAGCCAAGTACTCTGTGGGCTAGCATATACACAATGAAGAATTTCCCATTCTAGGATAGGTATCCTGTAACATGGGGCCACACAACTGAAGTGACATACATCTGATGATATCATCAGTGACTTCTTCTTAAAAGCAAATAGAAATGCTCTTCACAACCTGCTCACAAAATAAGAAAGTAAAGCAGGAAAAAGTGGGATCACCTAGGCAGCTTTTCTGAACCGTCCTAATTTTCAACCCTCCAGTCCAGTTCCTTGTGTAGTGCTAACCTCCAACCATAAAGTTATTTCATCGCTACTTCATAACAGCAATTATGCTACCGTCACGAATGTTGCAGTGTCAATATCGGATGTGCAGGGTATTTGGTAAGGGACCCATGTGGAGGTTGGGACTCACAGGTGGAGAACCACGGTAGGGAGAGAGGAAACCAGCATTTGGGATCAGTGTAGTAGGTAATCTCAAGGAACTGTGGTAGTAAAAGTCCATACAATGGATCCCTAAGCTCAAGTTCCGAGGACTTTGGTTAGAAAGAAGGCTTACTTATGTATCTGGAATATATCCAAAGAAAACAGAGACAAACCCAAGTGACTCTGGCCACTGTGGAAAGCCCTCATAATATATGTCACTTGGCCATCTTGATCTCATTTTCAAGTCAACCTAGACATCCACATAATAAATCCACAGAGTGCTTCAGTTTACAGTTATTCACTGTATAAAACCTATGGTTTAAGTCACATAGAACACACCACTTAAAGGAAAAAAAATGACTTAAAGAATTCTGGAATGGTGGTAATGACTCCATACCTTATTTTTGCTTTCTCATATCTTTCTGGTCATTCAAGACTGATTTCCTCATACTATGTTTCAGAGTCACCATAGATATTTCCATAGAAATGTCATGCCATCTTCTTTAGAAACCATTCTAAGTTATTTTTTTGTCCCCAAATCAATTCACTCCTACAGAAATGTAACAGTTAGCCTATGTGACCCTGTATGTGCATCTGCCAAACAAAGTGTAAGAAATCTCAGCCACTGATCTTTGTGAGCAAGAAGTCTCCAGAGTGGAGGAAAATGTGTTTCTTTTAAACAAACTCATGCATGATGATGACAAAAACACAGCAAGTGTATTTTCTCAAGTCTTCAGGTTTGAAGATTAAAACTTGGAAATTCATGATACACATTGCGTCTAGCCGAAACCAGTCTTATACTTGGGTTAACCTCAAGTGTGAACAAATTTATTTTAGCTTTACCTGAGTTCTTAAGACTTAATAGCTATGCCTTGTATATAAAGGGTTGCTGTGCAACTGTGCCTTCCTGATATTTCTACTCTGCTGTCAGTTTTTAAGATTCTCCCACAAAAGTTTACAAATTTAATTTGAGTACAAATATCAGCTTGAAGAAGTCTTAAGCAGCCTAAGGAATTGCTGTCTTCTCAATTACTTGAGACCCAAGAGATAAACTAAGAAGTGAAGACGCATTTTGTAGATTCTTGTCATCTTTTCTGACCATAGGTGAAAACGTAGGTGCTCAGGAGCAAGAGCTGACTGCTGGAGCAAGGGCTGGACATCAAGACAAGGGAAGAAGAAGGATGACTGGAGATGAGGCAGCATAGGTGATGAGGAGCCATTGATCTGCGTAAGCCACCACTCTACCCTAGACGCTAGCTCAACACTTACTTCTTCTATATTGATATTTTCCTAGTTTCCTTTCTGTTGAGATGCTAAAATATACTGGGAAAGAAAACAAAGCAAGTTTGGGAAGGAAAGGATTTATTTCACCTTACAATTTCATGTTAAAGTCCATTATTTGGGGGGGGGAACAAGTCAGGGAATTCAAATAGTCATATAACATCTCCAGTTAAGAGTCAAAAAATTAATGCATACATGCTCACCTGCTTTCTTGCTAACTTCTGCTCAATTCAATTTCATCTGTCTTTGTAGTTCAAGAACCCTGCCTACAGAATGGTGCTACCCACAGGGATGTGGGTTATCCCACATCCAGTAACTTCATTAAGAGAATCCTCTGTAGACATGCCATAGGCCAGTTCAGTGTAGGCAATTCTTTTAATACCAGCACTGGGGAGGCAGAGGCAGATGGGTCTCTGAGTCTGAGACCAGTTTTGTCTACAGAACTTGCTCCAGACCACTCAGGGATACACAAAGAAACCCTGTCTCAGAACCAAAGAGGCTCTCCTCAGGTGATTGTAGGTTGGGTCTATTCAACAATTAAAAGTATCCAGCACAACCATACTGTTCAATCCACTGTCCAATTGTCTACCAATTCACATTCTTTATAACTAACAAAGTCATACTTCAGAATAGACCACAAAGGGTGGCATCTAATGTACAAAATCAATCCACAGTGAGTGACTCTGTTCTTACACAGAAGAGATTAAAAACACCAACTAATAACATCTAACCTTGCAAACTGCACAGTGTTGGCACAACCAAGATGATTCATGCAAGCACTTTGGCAGAAGGAAGTACTCATTTGACATATTCAACAGCATTTCTTTAGTTTGCTTATGAACCCTCAAGTGGGTCATGATGTAATTTATCTATAGACAAATTTGAGATTGCAGCTATATATTGTCACTCTAAAGTTTGCTCAACACTGTTCCCCATGCCACATTTAAGCAAAGGATACCTAACGACACAGACTTAGCTTCTCATTCAGAACACTGCAAGGCTCCCAGAGTTAGTGATCCTCCTGTGCTTTCCACTAAGATTGTAGAAAATAGAGCTAATCATTCTTTCTATTTATCAACAGAATTTTATTTTTGCTTATCTTCCTTCTCTGGTTCAGTATAAATTGTGTATTTTCTTATCCTGGGTTTGACAGAGTCCAGCTTTTTTACTGTTTGGGAATGGTGTGTGAATTCCCTATTTATACAGATGTTTATGTCTTGGCAACAGAAAGAGATAGTAGCTGGAGACATTCAGACTTATTTGTTTTAGATAGAATTACCAGCTCTTCCATATGCTTGATTATAAAATAGATGAAAACACAATAAAATGTAGAGAAGTCATTACTTTAAAACTAAAATGTAGTTTTCTAAACATTATTTTATAGTCTCAGCTAGTTATTTCCTAATTATAAATAATAGGCCATAATGTGCCCCAGGCAGCCTCATTCTTCCCTATAAGCACATTTTATGATTCAAATCCTGTACATTTGTAAATTTTAAACACACACACACACACACACACACACACATTAAACATACTCACATATATACAAATGCCCCACACTAATCTTTTTGCCTGTGATCACTATTCACTTTTTAGGTTGTTTATCTCTGGCTAATTTAATATTTTATGGATACATTTTGGTATAATTTTCACTTAAATTAAAATGTACTCATTTCTTTCTTAATTACAGCCACTCACTTCTTAGTGGGGGAAGGTGCTACCAAGTTCACCCTGAAGAACACGTCAAATCCTTAGTAAATTCTACCACCACCGAGGCTCCTGTTTAGTGCATGTCCCATGTCATGACTCTTGTGGTGGTTTTTCCAGACTTGGCCTTTACACTGTCACTCTGTGTGTATTTATCCTAGCAGCCTGCCTGTTTCAAACTAATGAGAGAGCTGTCACAAATTGCTACTGCCACCTATTAGTGGAAGCCTAGAACTGCAAATCCTGGGGATTCCTGTAAGTAGTACCTTAGAAGTCAAAAAGGGGTAAAGGCCATTTAGAGTCTCACTTTTTCTAACTTTTGTTTACAACTACTAGTTGATCTTTTCAAAATCAGCTTTAACCCAGGAATTAAACTCAGTCCAGTGCTGATGTAGCTGTGGAGGCTTACATATACTTGGTGGGTATGGATCACATGACTCTAGACTTCTTTCATGAAGTTTAGTGAGTGTAACTTGTCAAGATAGAGTATGAGAACTCAGTAAATTAAAATTGCTAGGTAATGATCAACCCCAAATTTGTTTTAAAAGTGGTAGCTTTAGAAGACTTAAGTTCAAGGTGAAATTTTAAGAAAGTCTTGAATTTTGACTTAAAAGACCTTTGGAACTGCTATACATGGATGTTTAAATGAGAAAATCTGGGTAAGAAATTAAACCACAAATCTTCTCACCTTTAAAGTTGATGAAAATTTTAAATTATAGGATTTTTAAGTATACATCTGGAAATATGATAGAAAATTTGGTCTATCAGACGATCATATATTCATATTAATGATATCTACAGCAACAGTTTAAACTTTGTTTTTGTCAAATAGGGATGTAGGTAATCATTTCATTTAATTCAGTTCAAATTTATCCCTGAATGGTTGCATAACTTCTAAAATATAAGTTTATATTTTAGGTAAAAATGATCCTAAATTACACTGTCTGCCAATTATATTGTGATAAATATCAGAAAGCAAAGAATACTTGACACCACAGACCTATGTCTATTGAGTTCATTAAATTACTTGAATACACTCTTATTGTTTACACCCAAGATGACAGAGTCAGAAATCACAGTTCCAAGCCATTCAGACTTCAGGCTTAACTATTACAAGTTGTTAGGTTATAGGTGACTATGAAATGATTTCACAGCCCCAGTGGTTTCCTATTTCCTATAGTCTGGATTGTATAATCTGTCACTTCAAAGGTCAACCTGCTTGGCAACTTTAACAGAAAGGCCACAAGTTGGAGCGTTTCAGGAACATTCCTTTGATGTCACCAGAGTTGAATGACAAGATATGTTTGTGTCTAACAGGATTTTCACCATTCATGATTTTTTTTTCAGGACCTACCTCTTGAATTGATTGGTCAAACACCTAGTTTTCATTGCCTTAGACTCAAAATGTCACAATCAAAATATGATTTGGAAGCAAATAAAATTTGGTGAGAAAAGAGTATTTTAAGTAAGACTCATCAAGCCAAAGACCCAATAACATGAGGTGACAATTTGAGAAAGCTGTAAAAAGAATTTGTCCCTGTGATTCTGTACATTGGTGTGTGCCTCTGTGTATTGTGTATACACAGTTCTATATGCATTTTATCTGTGAGGGGTTTATTAGTGTAAGCTAAATCTCACATTATGCTATTACATACTTAAGAGCTACTTGAAACATTCTAATAGGATTTAGAAAGTCAGATCTTACTCTAATATATACAAATATGTATATAAAATATCTAATACAGTGGTTCTTAGACTTACTAATGTTGCGACCCTTTAATACAATTCCTCATGTAATGATGAACCCCAATCACAATACTATTTTGCTGCTATATCATATCTGTAATTTTGCTGCCAATGAGAGTCATATGATCATCTGATCTGCAGGATTCTGGTGTGTGACGCTCAAAGCAGTCAAACCCACAGGTTGAGAACTACTGCTCTAATATTTATATATTAGGTATGTATTTTGCAATATGTCATTTAAAATAATTTTATCATTAAAATTTAAATTTTTCATACTTTTGATTCTTTGTTGAACTCTAAGTGTCAATACCGGATATAAAGGCTTATTTGTAATAATGGCATATTTATGGGAGTAGCCACACACCTACGTCATATATTACTATTTCTCTGGTAAATGTTCTTTCAACTGCATCACAGAAAGAAAGTTGGATAAGCCAGCAATCATATTAATTTATTTTAATGTAATCATAACATATAGAGCAAAAGATACAAAATTTGGAAAATTTTGTTTAAAATTTTAATTAGTGAAAATTGACTTCTAATATCATAAAGATATATACAAACTTTGATTTAACGGATAATCTCACTTTCCCAATAACTAACCACCTTGATTCTGAGAGGAGAAAAAATGTGAACAGATAAGGAAAAGGTCTTGGAAATTCCCACCCTTGTACTTAAGTGCTGTTTACTCAGTCCTCCCTCTGAAGGGAAGGTTAAAATCATTGATTTAACCTTTGGATTCACCAGACACTATCATACTGATCCGTGCATGTGTCTTTGATTTCTTCTGAATCTCAGGCACATTGCGTACTGGAAAAACAAAACTTACGTTGAGGGATGGAACATTTGTTACTTGTTTAAAACTTCCAATCCCCAACCCCCCACTTCTTGGGATTCACCCAGTTTTTTCTGAAGATTTCATTGGACCACACATCCCAGATGAAAGATCGTACGGTTTCTTAGTATTTCATAAAAGGAGTAAAATGTGACTAATTTTGCAGAGGAAGGAGACAATCATGTATGGATTTAAAAGTGTGGGGGGAGGGGCTGAACATTTAGTCAGTTGCTATTGGCATACTCAAGGAAGGCAAAAGCATCTCTTGCATGAATGCTTCTTGAGGATAATTTCTATGTGATGCTGAGATTTACAGACTTCTCACATTTTCTTCCCCCACAAGGATTCTAAATCAGGCTGGTTCAGAGGAGAAGCCAGCATACCCCATTTTTCTAATATTATCACTTCTCCAGATGGTTCTGAAAACATCTATTCAGTTCCTTTTCCTAGAAAGTAGAGGTGCCTTATTAACTATGTAAGCACATCCATCCCAGAAGCAGCCTTGGTGCTTTCCTGCTTCAACATATCAAATCTCTTTCATCTCCTACCACGCAGGATGACAAGGAGAAAGCAAGCTTACTGATTGCCTGAAAATCCATTTTGGCAACCTGAGCAAAGAGAGAGTTAATGGTGGATCTTTGAAGACAAGTGACCATGGGAAATTAAGGTTGGCAGGGATTTAACTCTTCATGAGTCATGCCGCAATATTTTTAAGAGCAAGGCAGCAGATATTTTAACTGTGTTTGACATCTAATTAAGTTGGAAAAAAAGAAGCAGATTTAAATAAGATCTCTCTTACAGTTAGAGGCAAGGTCTTGACAATTGATTATCAGGCATGTGCTTTGGCAAAACAAGCCCTGTAAGGACAAAAAGGTAATGACACAGCAGTGAAATGACAGAAGGAAAGGTGCTGGAACGCTGCCTCTTCCTCCTTGCTGTTGTCCACTTCACAGTTTAGTAAAGCAAACTGCCAAGCTCTTGGTCTATGAATAGAATTGTTAGAGAGCTGTAGAGCAGCTTTAGATTTAAAGGAAAACACAAACATTATGATGGACACCATAGCTAACATCTATAAGACTTGTAGAGACAGTTCCATATATATGTATATATCTTGTTAATGTATGCAGCCCTCATCAGACAAGTTTAAACATATGTATATAACAAAGAGCACGTTTAATTCAACACTATCTACATGATTTGAATGCATAGACATGACAGGTGCCTCCTCTCTGATGGAGAGTAGTTAATGGTAAGGAAATAAAATTGTAAGGAAATAGAATAAATTTTAATTTTATTTTATAGCTATTTAGCAATTAGAGAATTGTTTTTAAGATTATTAGATTCTTAAATACACTTCATTATTTCAAATTTGCTAATATCAAATTATAGTATGCAACCATTTGGCAACTTAGAAATTCAAACCTGAGAATTACAATTTTCTAAAACTAAAGTTGAATATAAAACTTACAAGGAATATAAACTTGAATAAAATAAGCTATCCATCTAAAGAAAACTTGATGGTGTCTTCTCAATTATACAGATCAAAGAACAATAAAATCGTAGATTATTTAACATACTATGCAAGCAATTTCACTATTTTTATTATATAGAAACAAAGTAAAGACTTAGAGAAATATTTTGTGGATGTTATATTTTTCAATACTGATGTACTAATGCAACTGTTTATCTTGCATTGAACCTATCTGTATGTAATTAGATGCTTCATGAAATACTATACTAGAAATAATTTTCTAAGTATTTTATCTTAAGTTGAATTCAAATTAATACACATTAATAGGTGTTTAAATTTCTCATGCGTAATGTGAAAATTATGCCTCTCTCCTAATTGGTCTCTAGATTCACATTAAAACATTCAGAAAAGTTGTCCTCTATCATGTGAAAATTAGAAATACATTTTTCTCTATATCAGTCAGTCATGTACAAAAAGGAAATGTCTCTAGAAATAGCCAATACTCTTCGTGTACCTTATAAGCTAAATATATAGCAGAGGTAGAAGCTACTCAGAGCTCCACCCCCAACTCAAGAAATCTGAGAATCATAGGAAATCAGCACCTTGGGGAGTTAAACTATACGAGTTAAAATGGTTTAATCTTAAACTCCATTTAATAACACACAAGTTAGAGAAATACTCCCTGCCACTAAAAGTTTTGTATACACACACACACACACACACACACACACACACACACACTTTAGGAATTTCTTTACTATTACTCTACACATCAGTCTTTGAAATCTCTCCAAACAAATTCAGAACAAATATTTTCTTTAAAATTGTCATCTGAAAACAAACACACACACGAATCTGTAACAGAAGGAATCATGTGACCTAGCAGGGTTTTCTTTTATAAATTTATACTTCTTAAAAAAGAGGTTCAAATAACTAGCTGTGTCACTAGAGAATTAGATCTCTTTAATTCTTACTTAACTACATATGGAATTAAATATCATTATATTTCAAAGGCTAGTTTTACACCAATTAGGGAAATACAGTCTTTTCACCATCATAACAAAGTGTGGAAAAACTAGCATGTTCCCTCCAGTTTATATTCTCTTGGCAAACCATGATCTACTGCTTATGGTGAGCATCTGAGTGTCAGATTTGAACAAACTGAATATTCATGATGGCGATTAACCATTTAGTGCCCGCAACTAGGAAGATACTGTTCACTGTAATGGTTATTATAGGTGAGGCATGACTGTCTATAAAGAAAGCATTTTTTTTGCATTAACGGTTCTTTAAAAATATTTTAAATGGGAGTAAGCTGAGAAGAATGAAGGGCACATACATAGCATGATGAGAAGGTACTCAAATCAGCATGCACAGAGCAGGCACACAGCTCACCGTGATTAAATGTTCTTTGTTTGCTTTTAAGTTGTCACACATCAGACAGAAGGCATGCTTTTTGGTTATTTAAGAGAAAGTGTTTAAATTTTCACAGAAATTTTTGGCCGAATGACACAGGTTTCCCAGGTTAACCTAAAGGTTTGATGTTTAGTGTTGGGAGTTCAAGGAGAGAAAAGAGGGGAGCACTATAAATCTCGTCAAATAAAAGAAAAAGAAAGGTTTACCTTTGTACGATAATTTCAGTCTTGGCACATTGTTCTTCCCGTTTGCATAGTTTGCTCTTGCTGTAAGTAATACACCCCAGAAAAGACAGGCAATCCCAGCGAACCAGCCCATGCTGCAGACGCTGGAGGTCCCTGGGCTGCTGCAGCCTTCCTTCCTGTATTGTGCGGCCAGAGAAGTTCAAACAATCTGGAAACTGGAGGTAACAGGTGATTTAGGTCAGTTTCATTCATAAATGCGGACAATCAGGACCTCATGGCAACACTAACGTTTCTTCTTCTGTAACAGTCACGGAATCACAGAAACTTCAAACCCTCAAAAAAAAAAAAAAAAAAATCGAGCCAGGCACCGGATAATGAGGCACAACTGTTGTGTGGAAAGAAGAAAAAAATTAACAAGGGCTGCGGCAGTGGCGCTTAAGAAGCAGTTCCTTTTATCTCAGCTCCGCTGATAGCCGGTGGCAGACTCTAATCCTGCTCCCTCTCTCTGCTTCATTCGGCTCCGAGGAAGCAGAATGAAAGGGAAACAGAGAAAGAGAGAGAGAGAGAGAGAGAGAGCAGAGGGGGAGCGAGCAGCCTTCAGCAGCGCGGACTTTTCCTGTGCACAGGCAGGGAAAGATGACACAGGATCCCGCGGACAGGTTTTCCCAACACTCACTAGACGCGCTGACAATGGGAGAAGAGCGAGCTCAACCCACTCCCCTTCCCTCTTGTCACACAACACATGCAAAAAACATCTCGCAGAGATTAGAGCCGGGAACAGAACCCTCCGGCGTGCCTGGGAGAGGCATGGGGCTATAAATTTACCTCCCGAGGCTAGCTTTGTTTTATAGCCATTTTGGGGAGCAATTGTGATTAAAAAAAAATCGAATTTGGCTACCTACAGAATTTACAGTCCATGCTCATTATTACAGTCTCGGCTGAACTTGTGCTGGGAGTGTGTGTGTGTGTGTGTGTGTGTGTGTGTGTGTGTGTGTGTGTATGCCTCCCTCTCATCAGAGTAACTTTAACTAGGGAAGGTTTTAAAGCCTCCTTAGAGATTATTCCCGCCTCCACACAACCCCCCTTGGGTTCAGCCACCTCCTTCCCCTGTTCTACAAGTGTAGTGAAGAAATTCCTTGGAAAGCCTATATAAACGATCGGTTCAAGACAAATATAGGTCCACTGAGAATTATAAATTACAACAGGGGATTCGCGAAAGGATACTCCAAATTTTAAAGTGCCGGTGGTTTTGCAGCTCCTGGAAGGCAGTGGCGGGGCTGACTCTTGCTGGGCACCACCTCGCATTAATTAGATCCACTTCCCCAGCGATGGCTTCAAGGGCAGAGGAAGATGACAAAGTTCACAAAAGTCCCTGCTGAGTGTCAAGGACCAAAATAAAAAGAAAAGTGTGTTCCTGTGTCTTCATGAGCTGGTGAGGGGTAACTCTGTTGTCTGTGGGACACAATCATGTATTCAGAGTCCTGTTGAACCTCATTAATTCTCTGACATAAAGGCATGCTCTCTCTGGCATCTAAAGTTTTTTTTTTTTTTTTTTACTTTTCTTTCAAGATTCCTGAAGTCTAATGGTATGATAGGATTTGGGTAAGACTTGTATTAAAGTTAGAAGAGAACACCCTCAACATTTCCTGTAACCTTCTCTGCTCTCCCTTTTCGACCCCTGCATCTAAACACTTGAAGCCCAGAAGAGAATTCCTGTTTGATGATATGAATGTTCCTCAGCTGAAAAGGGAGGGCTAGTCTCCCAATCAAAAACACAAACACTGTTGAAAGTGCTCATAAAAGTTATCTAAGCACCACCATGATAGCTCTCATACTGTCTGTAGACAACATTCTCCCCTGACCCGGTGAATGTAGACCCAGGAGGAGGATTTAAGGGGGGTTGGAGGAGGGGAGGAGGGACTACACTGCACTAGATTGATTTGTCAAACAGATCTTATTGTATTTGTCAGTTCCTGAAAGCCTATTGATCTGTTAGCATTGTTAAGATTATAAACTCCAAAATCATGTTGATTTTAGTGACCCCATCCTTGTTCTCCCCAGCACTTTTCCTGCTTTAGGGGAGGGATTGAGGTTACAAATGACAAGAGGCTTTCTGTCTGCCTCTATAGACACTCATCCTGCAAAGGAATTCAGGCCACTTGGGGATTATCTAGAGGGTTCCAATAGCGAATTACCCCAGCCAAACACCACCACTGTTAGCACTTTTAAGCATTTCACCTTTCTACTTAATGTATTTTTCAATGCATTGAGATATTTCAAACATGTTTCTTCTGCAAAGCCGGAAGGTAGGTTTATTTTTGTCAATGTAGAAAGGGATGAATTAAAGTCTATCCATTTTGCCTCTTAAAAGTCTAATCTTGAGAATGTTTGTGTGTTCCATGAAAAATAAAAGAATAATAAGTAAGATTCAATGAAAAAAAAAAGAACCCATATCGATTCTAAAGAAAGAACAGTTCTCTAGAACTTGAACACAATGGAAAAGCATTGCAGAATTGTACAGAACTAATCATTTATACCAAAGTTGATGTCGGGAATTTGATACACAAAGAAGTTCATTTTACAACAGCCCTATTCTCAAAACTTTGATGCAATTAACTTTGGAAAACATGAAAACCTTTGGGTCTTAGATTTCTGCTCTGATCTCAGCAGACTTTGGCAAGACTGAGTACAGGTGTTGTCTTCATTTGTTTTTGTATACTTCCCTCCTCCTGAGAGATAATTACCTTTAAGCCCTCTTCTTAGCTAAAGCAGAAGCAAGACAGGAGTGTACCTATGTAGGAGTTTGTCAGAACCACAAGGACGCCGCTGCAGATGTGACAATGCGGATTCTGAGTCACTACAACAGAACTTGTGGCCTAAGGCATGGCTTGACTGAACCTGCTGCATGTGCCCACAAAACCCTGCTTTTTCCACATTCATTTCTGCAGCTAAAAGTCAGGAGTATTGTATTGATCTTTCAATGCTGATCCTTAACCTATGGTGAAATACTCTGCATTTCCCACCAAGTGCCCTGTTTCCACTGTGCTCTGCCATCCAGCCTAAGTCTCTGGCTACAATTAACTCTATCTGCAGCTGAGTTCCTGAACCTTCTCACACCTTCCAGCTCTCAACTGCAAGGGCTGCCACCTGTTCGTCTGCTCCCACGCTTCCTATGATGACGGTCCTGCGCTTATTTCACCAAATAACTCAGTCGCTTTTCGCCTCACCCCATTCAAGATTGAGAAAGAGGATGAAGAATGAAGTTTTTCTGGGTGTTGTACTTGATTTTCCAGAAAAACTGTATTTTCAACTTCGCAAGAAGTTAGGTAATTCGTATCTTTCCTTTAAAGACTCCAGAGGCAGATACAGAGGGTGGTTGTTAAAATATCTTTTGTAGAGAGATGTTTTTCTTAGGTCAAACCAATGTGCCTGTTTTGAAGGGGCCATTCAGAATGGGTAAAATAGACTTGAATTTAGGACGGATTTGATGGAACAAGGGAAATGGCGAGTCTCACTTTATCGTGATCACTTAGCCCTCAAAATGGACTCATGGCCAGCAATTAACAACATCTTTAAGGGAAATTTCTTAACTAGGGACTAAATAAAAACATCCAAACACACAAATTTTACTTTTCTTCCCAAGGTATTTTTGATTGAGGTCTATCTTTTAAAATAATTAGCTAGCATCCATTTTCTGTTTTTATCTTCTCCAAGAGACTGCTTCATTAGTCACTGAGAATCTCGTGATCATCAAAGTTGAAGGAAATGCCATAGTTAACCACTGCCCTCCTCGTTCCCATGTTGAAATTCATTGTTAATGAATATTTTTTTTTCTAGAACTGAGAATTTGAACTTCCTTTTTCAGAGAAAATTGTGCTGGTGAAAAAGAATGCTTCAGAAGATCAGAAAACATCTATTAATTGGGATGTCTTCCAAACTAAATATTTGATGTCTTCTAAGTCCTGTTCCAAAGTGCTCATTACTTAAGACTTACCAGTCATGGATGGGAACCCAGGGTGGTGGGTTAAAAGCAATGGCTCAGAAATTAAGTTACACTTTGCATAATCTGGCCCTTATGAGTGCTTTTAGCATGAGCGCTATGCGGAGCCTAAACTGAGAGGAGGAACTGGTAAAGGCAAGGGGAATGCAGCTCTACAGAGGCATTAACTCCTCCCTCCCTGCTAATGCCCTGGGAATACAGATGTAGGGAAATCAACTTCTCTTCACTCTGGGTTTTAATTTGCGACCAGTTGGAAAAGCACTCATTTTGCAAATGAACTGAAGTAATAAATATTAGATCAATGCAGAGGTGATGAGACACTGACCAAGGATTAGATTAACTGTGATTTGAGATTATAAGAAAACACAGATAATTAGAGCTGTCAAAAGTCGTGGGGAAAATGTGTACCGGTGACCGTCTCCCTCCTTGAGAGTTTGTTTAGTGGGACTAGCAGGTGGGTTTGTTAGTTTAGCTATTATGCATGAGGAGGGAAGGAAGAGGTGGCTAGAAAAATAAGCTGAGGTTAGAATTTGTGTCGAAATTGCCTGAAGTGTCTAAACCTAGTCTTAGAGAAATATTTGATTGCTTGTTCTAGTTTCGAAATTACTTTAGGATGTTTTCATTTCCACAGTCTCTTTAATTGTATTATCTTAGCCTATCATATATTAGCATTTCAAAATATTTAAAAATGGCATTTCTTTTAATCATTTTGATCTGTGCCTTGAGCTTGCCATCTCTCTTGCCTCTTTGCTAGACTATCCGCTCAAAGTGTTTCCTAATACGAGCATATTAAAGGCAAGCAGACGGGACAAAAACCTGCCGTGGGTGGTTTTAGTGACTGTCTCCAGCTCAACTGAAACGGGACAAGGAAGTTTTCAAGTGAGACGGAAGTCCCATTGTTACCAGTGATTAGGAGAGGCTCCTCAGTGAGCTGGAAAAGGGGCGCCATCTGCAGAACCCCAATGACTAGGGCAGGCTTGCTCCTGAGAGTTTCAGGATAGGAAGTTATGAGCTTTTTGCTTCCAGTAGAGGCACATCACGTGCTTGCTCACTGAATACATAAATTTCTGGATCTCCTTAAACATTCAAAGTGGAGACACTGGCATCCCTGACCGAGGCAAAGTAGATGCAGAGAGTTTCTCTGCTAGGCTCTGAGCAGAAAGATGCGCCTCAGATGCGAGCCTGCTTCAATCTTCATTTGGGGGAGGGGGGCGAATTGAAATGTTTTTCAGTAGTTTGAGATGATAAGGACAGGGAACAGAAACTACTCAACAGATTCAAGCCTCTGCAGAAGAGAGTTTGTTATAATGGCGAAATCAGCTGTTTCTCGAGAGTGGTGGCAAAATGGCCGTGCAGTTGTCTTTCCAAGGGCCACAGAGTCAAGGAAAAGGTTATATATGCCTGTCCTTTCTTATTGCATATCGTCGCCAACAAAAAACACCATCTGACCTGTCCCAGGCCTTGCCTCCTGTTGGGTTTTGTTTTTGTTTACTTTCTTTTGAGCTATAGGGCAGAGTTATAACCCAGGGCTCTGTCACTGCCTCACCTACCACAGCAGCTGCCGGTTTACCAGAGAGATTAGAAAAGACCTTGCTTATTAGTTAGCAGTGTTTTTGTTATTCGCAAGGATTTGTGAAGAAAATTTAATTTCCCATTTTTCTTTAGTGGATATCCATAAAATTAAGCCCTGAAAAGAATGTCAATTGACGTGGTTTCATTCTCTTTCCCCAGCTGACTCAGAGGAAGAAACTTAATCCCCCCTCTAGCTTTATATCTCTGCAAGGGACAGGTTCTGGAGGAAAAGGCTGGAGCTGAGGACTCAGGTGAAACCATGACAAGTCTCTGGATTGTTTCTCTTCAAATTTACAGGTGGCTTAAGAGACTTAAAAAAAAACCAACAATTTCTAACTGAATTTTATAATTCTTCTTTGAGACAAATGATGTCTGCAAAGTACAATTGTTTCCTTACATAGTTTTAATTGCATTATCTCAACTGAAGCTTTGCTGGTGAAATAACGTATCATGCCAATTGGCATAAGGACAGCACTATTTTATTTATGTACTTATGATGTTAAATAATGTGTTTTTTTCTTTTATTAGAAATATTTTGTTATATTCTGATCAAGTTTAGCCTTCTCCAGTTCCTCTTAGATCCTCCCCATCTGCCCACCTACCTAACTCCTGGCCTCTTTTCTCTCTCTATGGCTTCAAAAACAAATAAAACAGAAAAAAAAATCAACAAAATAAAAACAAAAGAAACACACAAAATTTAAAATGATAATATACAAGCAAAAGCGTAGCAAGAAAAACCATGCCCAAACAAAGCAATAAGAGAAAGAAAAAAATCTACACAACCCCATTAAATTCATTTTGTGTTGACCATCTATTTCCTGGACATGGGGCCTACCCGGAAGTGTGGTTTATGTACCCAGTGAAAGAAACTCTCTGTGAGAAAAATGATTCTTCTTTTTCAAGCAGTTGTCATTGGAGATTGTTTCTGGGTTAGTAATGGGACCTATGTCCATTTCACCCTGTCTGCACTGGGAATCCATCTGACCTGAACCTGTGCAGGCCCTGTGAGTGCTGCCACAGCGTGAGCTCACATGTGAGTCAATCTCTTTGCGTTTCCTTGGTGTCACTCATTCTTTGTGGCTCTTACAAGATTTCTACCACATCTTCCCTCTGCATAGCTTGCCAAGTCCTGAGGGGAGAGGTCTGAGGAAGACATCTTGTTTAGGACTTAGTGTTCCAAAGTTTCTCACTCTCTGCACTTTGAAATGAGAGTCATGATTCTAATTGCTTAAAATTCCATAGATGAGCCGTTAGACATTTTTGATAGATTTGTGCAACACGGTGACTACAGCTAATAACACGTCACACTTTGAAAGCTGTTTAGATAATGGCTATAAATTGTTCTCACCATAAAAATAATAACTCTGAAGTGAAGCACATAGTAATTAGGTACATTTTTGTCTTCCCATGGTGTATTATGCCTTGGAACATTACAAGGTACATGCTGAAGACAGTCAACTTTGTTGATAATGAAAGTGAGACAGTTAAAAGAATCTGTTATTTTTGTAATGTCACATTGACTTTTACATTAACCACTGTAAGTTCAATGATACCATGAAACCCAATTCAATTCCAAGTGAAAAAAAATAGAGAAATGCTTGCAAAACTGAATTAATCAAGCTAAATGTGGCAGCCTGTTCCTTGATCTTATGGTGTGAGTTTGTAAGTTCTTGCAACAATGTACAGTTCCACGGACCCAACTTGATTGAGGAGACACAATTCTGTACACACTTTTCCATGCTCAACCCAATAACAATGAAAAACAATTCATTTGTCTCACTTCTTAGACAGTTTCTTTAGTAATTATCCATTCATTCATTAGTAAGTGCCGGTCATGATGGCTAGAACCAATTACTAGGTTCTTGAGGATAATGACGTGTACCCTAGTAATAATGTAGCAAGTCACACAGATCACCTAGAAACATGCTTTTTAACCATGTTTCATTTTTAATAATTTTCTATGCTATATTATTCATCTTTTCCTGTATCTGCTCTCATTACCTTGGGACATACCTTCCCTATGATAGCAGAAGATGCTCAGTAGAGAGAGAACTTTCATATGTTTTAATGAATTACTCCTGATTCCTAGCCAGTGTGTCACCTGAAGTGAATATTCCTGTGTCTAAATTTGCATTGTGGACTTGGGATAGAAGATCTTCTAAACACAAAGATAAAGTTTTGCATAATTTTCAGCAAGGCATTTCAAATATTTTGGAAGCTCTTTTGTCCCAGGCTTTTATGATCTTGAGTGCATAGGTTATTATTATCCATATTAATTTATATCATAAGTTCTCTTAGTCATCTGTGATTTCAAGAACACAAATTGTGTTTGAAATCTGTGATTTCAAGAACATGTAGCTACTCTTACATTTTCAACAGAGTATTTGACACTGGATAAATAATATCTAGCATTCAATTAATGGATTTATTAGTTAACTAAATAATAAAATCAGGGCATATATGTTAGACACTGAAAATATTATATCCTATACATTTAACAACTTTAATAAATCATTTGTAAATATTGTCCTTTTGTAGGTTTATTTATATTAGCTTTTATGGATTCATGCATGGAATGTGGACTATAGCATTTGCTGCTGTTCTAATCCATTCCTTTTTTAAAAAAAAATTATTTATTTATCTTTTAAAACAATCTTTTATCATTTTACATACCTATATCAGTTCCTACTCCTTCTGCTCCTCCCACCCCACCTTTCCCCCATCCCATCCCCATCCACTCTTCAGAGAGGGTAAGGCTTCCCATGGGGAGTCAACAAATCTGACACATCACTTTGAGGCAGGACCAAAACCCTCTGCCCTATATTTAGGATGAGCAAGTTATCCCTGAAAAATTAAAAATGGGCTCCACAAAGCCAGTTCAAGCAATCAGAGATGAATCCTGGTCCTTAGCCAGTGACCCCAGAGGCTGCCCAAGTCTCATAACTGTCACCCACATTCAGAGGGCCTAGTTTGGTCCTATGTAGATTCTCCCACTATCAGTATGGAGTCAGCAAGTTCCCACTAGCTCAGATCAGCTGTGTGGCATCCCCATCATGGTCTTGACCCCTTTGTTTATATTATTGCTCCTCACTTTCCTCAACTGGTCTCCAAAGGCTTGGCCCAATGCTTAGCTGTGGATTCTTGCATCTGCTTCCATCAGTTGCTGGATGAAGATTCTATGATGACAATTAAGGTAGTCCTCAATCTGATTACAAGGGAAGGCCAGTTCAGATACCCTCTCCACTATTGTTTAGGGTCTTAGCTGGGGTCACCCCATTCCTTTAAATCAGTGGTTCTCAACCTTCCTAACACTGCAGTCCTTTAATATAGTTCCTCAGGTTGTGGTGACCTCCAATCATAAAATTATTCTCGTTGCTACTTCACTACCATATTTTTGGTACTGTCATGAATCATAATGTAAATACTTCTAGAGACAGAGGGTTGTTTGAGGGGTCATGACAGATAGGTTGAAAACCACTATGTTCAGTGCTAATAAACTGTTTCGTAGTCCATTCAGATGTGGTTGGTATCTTCTTTCAATCATAGAAAACTTCATTGTGTCATTACTATTATTACTTTCCTGCAATTAGATATCTTTTAAGTGAAAGACCCCTCTTTATACTTACTGTACCTTGTAAAATATCACAATGTATTGTTAATAGAGATGTTACTAAAATAAGTGGTTTATAAATTTTAATGTACAGTGTTTCCATGTATGAATCAGCTCTTCAGTTTTTTTAACAAAATAAAATATGGTAAGATAAAAGAAAACAATTACATCAAAGTTGGACAAGGCAAACCAACTGAAAGAAAAGAGCCCCAAGAGAAAGCATGGGAATCAGAGACCCACTTATTCACAAAATCTGGAGTCCCATAAAACTACTAAAACTGAAGGCTTTAATATGTATGCAGAGGACCTGGCGCAGACCCATGTAGGCTCTGTGCTGCTGCAAACTCTGTGAGCTAATATGAGCCTTACTCAATTAATTTAGAGGGTCGCATTCTTCTGGCATACTTAAGGCCGACTTCATGAGATAGATCCCACACCTAACACTGCTTGCATGACCAAGAACCAGAGACTAGATAGCCCAGAGATCTGGAGTAAACCAAATACTATTGATCAAAAAGAAAGGAAGGAAGAAAGACTAGAAGTGACTCCTAATGCTATTCTGTTATACTCAAAGATCAGTAATCACCAGAGAAGCTTCCTTCTGCAGCAGATAGAAACAGATGCAAAGACCCACACCCAGACATTATACAGAGAGACTTGGAACACATAGTTCTAAATGATATATCTCCATCAAATTCCTCCCCTCAGAACTCAGGGAACCCCACAGAAGAGGAGATGGAAAAAGCGTAAAAGCCAGGGGGGATTGGAGCTCTTTAGTTTGTTATCCTTATTGTTTTAAACTATAATGTGCCTAAAGATTTAACTGAGTCAATAATCTGTCCGCCCACCATGCATGAAGTCTGGAGGTCAACCTCCAGTGCCACATGAGGGAGGTGATATGAGTGTGGTACCCTATTATATGTGCCTATTATCCCAGAACTTAGGAAGAGGATGCAGAAGTACAAGGTCATATTTGGCTATATGGAAAGTACCAGGCCGTCCTGAAAGGGTCACATGAGATCTTTTCTCAAACAGACTAGCAGATTTCAGAATGCTGCTCATGCAACTCTCTGAAAAGAAGGCATTACAACTTATGAAAATATGTGCATTGAAACTCACATTTCTAACAAAATAATATAAATTTGATTTTTTTTAGGAAATGTACTCATTTCCCTTTTCCATCATGACGTCAAATCAGATAATGTTTGTCATCTCAAATGTAAGGACAGCCATGATGCTAGCATCCCTACCTAGTTTCCTCTTGCCAACAAGGTGCAGTGTGACTGTACTCATATCCTGTGAACATGGGGTAGGGTATCGTTTGGAGACTGGGAAGAAAAGGCATGGTTCTGGCATGGGCTTTGGCAGAACAGTTCTTGAGAATTACTGCAGTGGGAACCACAGAGCTTATTGAACTGAGGAAAAATCTTGGCTGCTATTAACTTTATAGTCTGGAGACATGTCCTTTGCTTGTTTCATTTTAGAGTTTTAAATGCAAAGGAATTTGCATATCATGTACGATTTACTTGACCATACAGGTTAAGGTGATGTAAATTAAACAAGTAACGATGGGAGCAGGGAGCACAGATCTCATGACCCAGACAAGCAAGCCTGAGGTTGGCTTTGCTAGCTAGCCTTGCAACTGCAGGCAGCTGCAGTTTATAGGAGAGTGCCATTTCACCACTTAACAAATTGCCGGTGACTCCCTTGGCCAGATGTGGATGTGTGAACTGCCACTTTTTGCAGCTTATAGAGTTGGAAGAGAAGGGGATTCCTTTTGCTAAGTTTAGCCATAAGCTGCTTGAAGACCCATTACTACTACTGGCTACATCATCAATGTGGGAGTGGCTCTTAAAAGCCTAAGTTACAGGCCTCATGAGCTAGTCTTATTTATGTTTCAGGGGAAATTATTTTCCCAGATAAGTGACATACTTAAATTTAAGAAGCAGAGAAGTTAGGGTCAATGGGTGAAACACCTGTATAATTATTAAGGGGCTATCTCCTGCTACTATTTATATTTTATGTAATTATACCACATAGGTCAATAGCTCTCTTTGGTGTTTTAACTGTTCAACATGTTTTGTTTCATGCTGTTTTCAGATCCCTGGGGAACACTGATTGGCTGGTGAATAAGTCAGTTTTCCATCCTGTGGAATTTCTGTTGTGATAGCTCCAACAGGGGTCCTTCCACCTTCCATCCGGTATCCATTTTAAACGCCGGGCAGAATACAAGACAGTGCTTAACACCGTGTATCAGTTTGCCACAAAGTGTCACTTTACAGAACAGGATGAGTGGTACAGATCTCTGGACTTAGTAATTCATGCTGATCTTTTAGTTTTTCTTAATAATTATCATAATTCCTAAAAACAGAACAAAATATGGACATACATTTGTTGCCTACTGGATAAAATTATAAGTTTTTATGCCTAAGAACAATCCATAAAAAGCCTTTCTAAAATCGCTGGCGGTTAGTAACAGGATCAAATATAATTTAAAAACCATGAAGTCTTTAAATTCACCCCATTATGCGGCTTTAAAAACACAGGGTTTTGAATGTGAATTCAGTGAACATGAAAAGTACCTTCACCTCCCTCTGAATTGGGTCTATCAGGAAGAAGCTCAAATGTCACTAATTATTTTATAAGAATAATCACGTTGAAGCTTTAAACAAGCAAAAGCTTTAGAATATTTTAGGACTGGAATGCCAGGATGAAAATAAAAACCCTGTGCTAAAGTCGAGCTGATTGAGTTACATTTAACAGGATGCAGGACATGGCGCTTGAGCTATCTAATGGTGGTGGGCTGTTTGCCACCCCAGAAGCAAGATCATGTTTCCTCTGCCCCATGCAATTTCTGAAAGCTTTCACAAAAATTGCATGATTGACACCATGGCACTCTTCCCATCCTGATTTATTTGAATGTTAATATTGCCATGATACATGTATACTGTCAACGTATTAGAAAAGAAAGTAAAATAAGCCGACCTTTCACTTCGGTGAGTCTTGAAAAGCTTCGTTTATACTGTAGAAGCTAAGATGGCCTTTTATTTACACTAACGGTTTTTCTCTGATTGCTGTTGAGTCTTTATTTTCTGTTTTCATTAAATGAGTTTGAAATACATTCTACAGATCTTTCTTGTTCACATGTAAAAATGTGGGACTGGGTACAATCAAATGAAGTCATAAGATACATTTACCAACGTAAAACATAGCAAGTATGCTGAACCTCGCTGTTATCCTGCAGCTACTTAGCTCTCCCTCACATTGTATGCATTCTTTGATACTCACAGAACTATGTGCCTTGACTGTAGGCACTCAGCCCTGACGCTACACGGGAGCTAAACCCCTGTAGAAACACATTTTGTTTGGGGCATGCGTGGAGGTGCTGCCTGTTCCAGTAAGTCTGATTTCAGGTGTTGTTTTGTCTAGCGTCACAGATATAATTACAGATCTTCTGCAGTGGTGAGGCTCAATGAAGTGCTTCCCATGAGTCCCTTGTTCAAGGCCTTTCACACAATGTACCTCAAGAAACTTAAGGGAGTGACTTTCCAGCTCTTGGTCCTGAGTGATGTAGCACTGGCAGCAAAACACAAAGCTGACTGTCAAATTTGCTAGATTCAGATGAACAGCCAAAAGAGGACTTGCAAGAATTAGAGTGTTTTCAACAGATTTTTATCTTTTGTGTCAAAACTTTTCTGCTCAAAGTATTCAATAAGTTCCAAAATTTATTAAGGTTGATTTGGAATACAAAGTACAGAATTCAGAAAACCGGCCATCGTTGACTGTTAAAGAATGTAGTTATGAAAATGGTTAAACTAAAGAAGTCTCACTGGTTTATTTTGGGAAACACAGAAAAGTGTGTTAGGAGATGAAATATCCTTAAATAATAGAATTTAATTGGGTATAGGTCTGATATAAATGAGTTTCATTTATGTAAGTCCTCTTTCTGTTTAAGTAGGTGTGGAAAAAATGTGTCTCCCTTTTCCTAAGAGTGGAGATGTTCATACAAGAGATAGGTTTCTTCACAACTACTTTGTAATAAAAGACAATTGCTAGGAGAGACTGAGCATGTATACAAGTTAAAAACCTTAAAATGATAACACAGTGAAGAGAATAAAGTTATGCCAATGTTTCTCTTCTCAAGTATAATAGTATATATTTTATATATGTATGTATGTATGTATAAGTAAGCACACACACAGACACACACATAAATATACACATATACACACCTGCATACATGAATGGGTATTTACACAGGCATATAAATGTCTGTGTTTGTTTGCCTCTCTGTTGCTGGGTTAAGGTATAATGACCAAGGTAGGTAACAGGAGAGTTCATTCGGGATTCTGGCTACTGAGAGATAGATGTCTGTCATGCTAGGCAGTCATGACACACATGAACAGACATGGCAGCTAGAGCCCAAGCAGACACATCACATATTCAAACTCAAACCTGAGAAAAGAGAGAGCAAACAGAAAGTGACGCTTCTGCTTATTCCAGCGTGGATGCTCCTCTCTCCTTCAGCAAGCATGGTCCTCCTTAATATCTCCTAAGAGACACCAACTGGGAACCAAATCTTCAATGTCTGAGCCTTTAGGGGAAGTTTGTCACTCAAATCTCCATAATTTTCATGTGTTATGTATATACTTTCAGAGCCATTCATGCAAGATGTATGTGAATACGTATGTGAACATTACATATAAATCAAAAGCAGTTGTTTAGCTTTTGTAGCAGGTGAGATGCTAAAATTTTAGGAATTTTGTGATAAGTGACCATCCTACCCAGAATTAAGAATTTTCATTTCAAGGGAGAGGCAGGATAGCCTAGCTGGTTGGAAGCATACAGAAACATCGTCTCAATTCCACTTTAGCGTAAACTTTAAAACATATTTTCTTCTGTCTTTTAAGTGTTTAGTTAAGCCAAGACATTTTTTAGTTGTGTGTCATAAAATATCTCTCTCCTGTCTGAAATGATCCAAATTCCTGTGTGATTTTTGGCACCTGAAGTACCAGTGGAGCACTAAGCCTTGCCCCAGCTCCTTATTTGAAGAATTATTCTGATTTAAGACTTAGAAAAGAGGTGACAATGGCTATTTTCAGAAATAAAGTTCTGGGGATATAGTAAACTGCAGGTAGATGTCTGATAACTTGATCATAAATGCCTATAAATATAAACACTGTCACCTAAGTTTTATTACAAAAAATTAATAGCATGTATTTTAATATTATATAGGAGAATAACATTAAACATCTAAGAACTATTTGCTTTTGTAGCTGAGGGGCTGGGTAGCCTACTTATATCCTGATCCCAGTTTAACTACCAAGAGAATTGCTTCTTTGTAAATAATGAATAATATTTGCATTTTAATATTGTCTTGCTTATAGTTATTTAATTTCATAAATACTACAGAGGTAATTGTTTCTCTCATTTTTATTTTAGTGCCAACTCCTTGATGGCATTTGAATTAAATTAGGAAAACAGGAAAGAACATATTCTTAGTGATTTTACTTGTCTGGAAATTGGGCCATCTACTCTCCTTGTTGTCAGGTAGGAATAGCAACAGAACTCACTTAACTATTCCATGTTTGGAATGTGTCTCTTGGTATGCACTTGGGTTTGTTCAGGATCATGTTTAACATAAATGACAGCCTGCATTGTTGAACATATATTAAATACAGGACAGTGTGTTGGGGAAGCCCAATCTTCCTTCCAGCTTTGGCATTAATCAGTTATAGTGTTGCACATTGAATTTTTCATGGTCTCAATATACTACACAGAAAAGTAAATTGAAGCATATAAGCCCAACCTTATTTCGTTCTAATATCAACAGTATTATATCCCAGCATATACTTACTGTCATAGTATAAGGTTGTCCCTTATTTTGAGGAATATTAAATTATTTTTGTTAGACCTTTTAAAATCTAATCAATCAAACTCCATGTAAAGTTATAATTTCAGTTTGGGAATAAGATATATAGGCTATTTTATAAGATACTGTCATTCAAAATACTCAAGAATGTTTGTTACCTTTGATGTCAAAGTATAAACATATTAAACAAAAACATTTATGTCTTCTAAACTAGAATCTGAAATAATAACTTAGGATAAACATCAATTATATTATTCAGATGCAAACTTTAGCTAGTTTGGTACAAAATGATCAGAGATAATTGAAGAAGATTTACTATTCACATTTTGGGAAAACATGTTAAATATTTCTCCTGTAACAGCTAATAGATTGTAAGCACATTCAGTTTGCATTATTACCATTTGCTTTTATTAAGTTATACATTAGTAAAGGATAACATTGGGGAAAGTAACTTACTTCAGTAAATGCTTATTGCATTCAAATTGGAGATCGTTTCTACACACTGAACTTGTTGATATGTGGAAAATAATTTAACGAGAAGGTACTCCTGCTCTTTAGGAGAGCATAAATTAATGAAACAAGGAGTACATTAAAAACTTCAAATAGAACGTCTGCATCCCTTGTTCAGGTACCACAGACAACAGCCGTTTAGCTCGAGGGGTTTTACAAGGGGCTTCCTGTGGGAGACGGAACTGTTGCTTGAGTTGTTCTTAAATGATGAGTAAGAACAGGTGAAGAAAGATGAGGAGGTCACACCAGGACTTCAGCCAATGCACAAAGCCACAAAATAAGAGAGCATGTGTGAGTGCAGGAAATGGGAGCAATTTCGTCAGTAAAGGGATGTAAATTGCAAAGAGAGAAAGGAGAAATCAGCAGGGTCCAAACGAAAAGGCATCTTTGCAGTCACGCTCGTAATCCTGATGTGGTGATGAAATGCCAGAGGACGGAAAGGAGGGGACGATCATCAAAGAGATGCCTGGTGGAAGAATGCCTCCTGTTTCAGAGGAGGCTGTAGTCACTGGGAGCAACTGTGAAGCAAGGCAGGTCAAGGAGGCTTATTTTATTGATCTATACAAAGAGAAAACCAGGCCCCAAATTACTGCGGTGGCATCCTAAGAGAAGAGACGAGACAAATCAGGGAAGCAAAAGGAGCCAAAACTTGGTGGTCTTGGCGAGATGGGGATAAAGAAGAAGGACGGATATATGGAAAAGTGAGGGTTTTTTTTTTTTCTGCCATTTTTACCCATAGTATGGCAAGACGGGCGAAGTCATTAGCTGTTAATACCAGGACACGAGCAGATATGATTGGGACAGCAAAGGGAGTACAATTCTGAACTTGTTTGTTTAGGATAGAATGCCAGGGAATATTTTCAGTACACATAGGCAGTCGAGCAAATTAGTTTAAAGCTCAAATGCCAGAGGCAAAAATAGGAATATATGTGGGAGTTAAGGCTGAGATAGAGAGAGAAAGTAGGCTAAGAACAGAACTCTGGAACACTGGAAAACACAGCAGAGGAGGAAAGACCAAACAGGAAAATGAAATCAAGCAGGTAAGAAGTGCAGGAGAGAATGGCAGAACCATCCAGGGAGAATCATTTGAGGGCACTCAGGCAGGGAGGAGATTCTAACACTGACAGTCCACGTGGGTTTGAAGCAGGAGGAGGAACAGCACTCATGTATGAAGAAGGAACTCTGGGTTGGCAACAGGCTCCAAAGGGACTGGTCAGAGGTTCGCAGCACAGCGCAAGCAATTACTTGGCCATTAGCTGATTTTGGCTACTCAGCTTTCTCTCTTCTCAAGTGGAAAAGGCAGGGGGGACTTAAAAATGATTTTTCATCATAGAAATTTCATGATGAAATTTGAAACATGTGCCCTTAATGATACTCCTCACAACACACAAGGGTTTGCATCTATTGTGACAGCATTGAACCAATTAATTTTTTCTGTTTCCACATGATTGAATTTGTTTCTCCATTCCATCCTCCCAAGTGTCTCCAAGGCTCCAAACACAAATTGATTCTCTGATCACAATGTAATATTATGCCCCTAGCTTTTCTCGCAGGTTGATGTAACAAATGATCTGGTGAGGAATAGTCTTACACTGTCGGCAAAGCCACTATTCATTATGGGAGTCAGCATCTCAAATAATGGTACACACGATAAATCCTCTCTCAGAATTTAGTGCCAGGAAAGATTTTCTCTAATGAAGAGCTGATATACTCTACTTTATCAGTTAATGGAAACGGATTTCCTTTTTAACCTTGGCAGTGGGGAAATTTAAAATGAAATCTAATGCTTGTGTGTGGAAACCGCCTTCTACTTTTTAGCTGGCAGCAGAACATTCTGTTATCTTTTCTTTTGTGAGTTTTCTCATTTTATAATAATTTCCTAGGCTGTGTGTGTCTGAATGCATAGTGTTTACTGATCAGTCATCAATTCTATTACAAATACAAAGTGAATCTTCTTTGCATTTTGAACATAAGAAGTATACATCACAGTCTGTTCATGAGATCTAAACTGTATGAATTGATGGGAGAAAGAATTTAGATTACTTGTGTAAAAGTTGAAGACAAGAGAGATAATGGAGCTTCACTATCAATTTCAAATACTTTAAATTCTGGGTTATTAATATAATTATGAAGTGGTAATGACATTTTACTCTTAACATGATATGATGAGAAAGAGTAACAACAAGAATATAAAAAGTTGGTAAATAAAAGTGACTCTTATGAACTCAAAGTTAAATCATCAGCTTTCCCTGGAGTGATGGGTCAATCGCCTCTAAAAGACTGAATATATTTCAGAAAAAAAAGACTTCCTAAAATTTTAGCATAGTAGATATAAATATACAAAACATAAACAGGTAGTTCATCCAGAGAGAGACCAACAGAAAGAACCAGGAATCAGTTCTGGTGTGTGTACTAGCAACTCACCTTTGAACTTTTGGTACTGAAAAGAGACATTGTTCTAGTCTATCAACACGATGTCCTCCCTATCCAAGTATGGAAATACCTTTTTTGCTTTTATTTTTTAAGTCATCTGCTTATAAGCAGAGAGAATGATAAACATGAAGACATCATGGGTTCTGTGGATTTGAATTTTACACTATAGTTAGCAGAAAACAGTCCAAACTCATGATAAATCAACTGATGGACTTGGCTCCCATTCCTATAGAAAATGTAAGGCTCACAGTACTCAATAATGCATGAGTTCTACATCCTCACTTTTACCATGGTAAAATTGAGACATGGACAATTAAAATAGTTTTATATCCTACAACGAATCTTATATTCGTTACACTTTTAAATATGCTTACTATATTATCACAACTCAACTGACTTTATATTGGTCTGTATAGTAAGACATGATGCCAATATTAGAAAGATCTAGAATTTTTATTAGTAATAATTCAATTATATAATGAAACTGGGACTAAGAGCCCACCAGTACTGTACTTTCAAATGCAGTTATTAAAATTATACTTTTCCTATGCTTGGAAGATTGGAATAGCGAGACACTAACTTTTGGCACACAAAGAGCCAACTGAATTATGCTGCATAATTCCCACTTCTCACCTTAGAGGAGGTCCTAGATTATGAAACCCTAAGCTGCATTTTCAGACATTAATAATAAAAGGGAGATAGTTTCTGTCCCCCTACTTTACAATTTCTGTCCACCAGAGAGCTACAGAGTGTATTGCCTTGACATTTCCACGTCTCTATTCAAAGGTCACATTGTGAATGAAGATTCATTTTCATTATCCAACCACTTAAAAACTGCCTTAGTATCACCTGCCATCATTATATGGAAATCATCTTCCGACATCTAACAAATGTCTTCTGTATCTTGCTTTTTGTATCCATCATCCCCAGTAGATAGGATTATACCTGCTGCATAAGAGGTATTAGGGCATATTTACTGAATGAATGAATTTGTAACACATCTACATGGATAAATGGAAAACTAATGGCTGAGAGAATACTATAGGGTCATATATATGTGTGTATGCATGTGTGTGCATACATATACACGTCTGTATATATATTCCATGTGTGTATGCACACACATATGACTATAGGGTTATTTATATGTATATATATATACATAAAATATATGTGTATACATTCACACACCCCAAGTAATCATTAGATATTAATTTTTGCACATGTATATCAATGTAACTCATCTGATGGTAGGAAATCAATCTACCCTTCAGTCTTTTTATGGCTAGGACAGCAATGAGAACAGTAGCTCTACACATTGTACTGAAGTCTAAAAGAAGTCTATTTTTCAAGTACTTTTCAAAGCCCAACCTTTTCTCAGCTTAGAGTTATACTGACAGTCCTTGGTTTGGATTAAAACAGAACAGCAGAAAACTAACAAAAAGGTGTTCCATTGAGAATAAAAGAAAGACATTGCACAGCAGTCATGCTTCTGAGTTATGATAGGCAGGCTGACAAATGCATGCTGATGTACGTCATGACATTGGGTGCTCTGAAAGCTCATAATTTCCCATAAATATCTCGTACATGTTTGAGATAGATGAACGTCCTGTAGACAGATACTCCAAGAAAATTCTAAAATTAGACACTAGGTCTAAACTAATGTCGGAGTTTAATGAAAAGGCGAGTCCTCAGAGGTCTACGGTCATTACATGAAATGGTGTTCATTGTCTTTTGTTTAGCTTTGATATGCAAGCCACTGTAGAATCTATATATACATCTATATATACATACACACACACACACACACACACACACACACATAGTACAAAGAAGAAACTCAGAGGCATCAATGCCCCCACCGTGCAATCAGTTGGGATAACAGAGGATATGCACTTCATGTTAATTGGGTCAAAACAGCAACAGCACGAATACTAAATTATTCATCATGTTCACAAACTGTCAGATAGGGCAAATAGCCAGCTATTCAAAATAATTGCAGAAAGATTGCCACAGCTATAATGTATATGCAGTTCGTGCTTCAAGTCCTTCTGAACCAGTGTTCAATACAGAAAGAAAACCCTTTCTTTGATAGACTCAGATGGGAATTTAGAACTCATTCACAAATATTTTGAGAGAAAACTAATTAATTCAATTTATAGCATAATTTGCTTCCTCTCCAATGAATTAAAAATATCAAAATATTTCCAGATTAAGAGAAATGAGCAGTAAAAACCAAGCCTTCAAATGTACATTGATGAGAAACTGAGAGTTTCTGCTCTTCTATGATCAAAAATGAACAATGTTGCTATTCTTAGATTGCAGGTTTTATTTTGTGATAATGAGTACATTTGGCCCCTGGTATAAATTCTACTTACCATTCTAAATATTATGTTATAATATGACTTGCTAAATATGCCATGCACATAAATAGACTAAACATTAAAAGATGAGGCAGGGAAGGATTCAGACAGAGTGACTCACAGAAAAGGAAAGGAGAGAGTAAAGAAAAAAACACAAGCTTTAGTAATTTTTTAAAACTATCCTCTTATGTTTTTTGGCATTGTTTGTGAAGGTCAAGTATAAAATATCTTCCCTTGGTAGATAACACCTACTTCTTAACCTTCTTCAATAACAATGCAACTATGAGTAAAATAAACTGGGCCTTACAACATAAAATAGACTTCTTATTCACAGAACTCCTAATAAATAGTCACTGGTTTTTTTTTTTTTTGAGACAGGGTTTCTCTGTCCTGGAACTAGCTCTTTGACCAGGCTGGTCTCGAACTCACAGAGATCCGCCTGCCTCTGCCTCCCGAGTGCTGGGATTAAAGGCGTGCGCCACCACCGCCTGGCTAGTCACTGTTTTTTAATAGAAAAACTTCAAACTACTTTTGCTCCACAAAGAATATGTACGTAGCTTAATATTAAAGATATTCAAAATAATTTCAGTTGAAATGTATGTATTTATATATACAGACTTTAGAAACATCAGAAAATATTGAAAACTATAAAGTTGTTAATTATGTTGTACCTCTAAAGTAATGTTGATTTTGGATTAAGCTTGTTCAGTTGGACTTCAATGAATAAGAAAACTGTATAGAATTTTTTCTTCAAGAAAACTAATGCATTATTGATATGTATGATGATTTCAACAATACATAGAAATATAAATGGGACATTTAAACTGAGTTTACCTTCCTGTGCTTTGGTCTTCTAATTTTTCATGATTTAGTGGAACCAATTCTATTTCAGTAGTGAATACATATTATATCGTACATTTATTCTCCCTATTATATGATCCTTTTATTCACCTAACTTTGATCACATTTAGCTCAGACTACGTGCCTTGTGGTGCCATCAGGAAATGGACTCAATAGATACAGTGGTATAATTGGGATACTATTTATTTTTAAAAGTGTTAAATTTTTCTACATATTGCATGGCTGGCAAATGGATTTCAATGCTTGGGAAATTTATAGATCTATTAAAGCGCTAGTTGTAGCCACAGTACCTACAAAAGTACCTGTGGGTCCTCTTGGGACTTGCTGAGGAATAGAGCCACCTTGTACCTCATAGAACCATGTGGCTCTCCCACGATGACATGATTTCCTACTGTCTTACTAACACAACCTCGTCATTCTGTCAAAATTCACTTTTTTACCTCTGAGAAACTTCTTAAAATAGCAAGATTTATGTCAAGAGACAAAGAGCTTTAGGTTATCACAGATTTTGATCTTATGTCCCATCCCATCTTATTCAGTGATGTAACCAAGCAATAATTACACTGAGATATATTTTCAGATTTTATGCCTGCAGCCCTGTCATGTCTGTGCTATAAATAGCACATCTTTCTTCCATATCTCCTTTCTATTGTGGGGAGGGTAAAATGGTATGCTCCCCAACTTTCACACCAAACATAATGCCAGGCTATCCAGACTTTTATTATCCACACCAAAATAAGGCATGGAGGACAGAAAGCTAACGCATCAGTTATAAAATGATGAGCAGATGAGATGAGATGAAAGACAAATACATTCAAAACAAATAAATAACTTTATCAATTTTATATTATTTTAGGAATTTGGCATAATGATAAGTGTGATTACAACGCAATCTATAGGGAATTCAACACTGTTCTAAAACAATTGTAAGAGTAAGCATGCGATGGATTAATTTCACGCAAACAAGCAATAGTTAATTTTACATATGTTACATTTTACTTCAATATAGATAGAAATGGCCCTTTGTCATTAAGGAAGATATTCAGCCTTATTAATTTGGCTATTACAAGAACTCCTGCAATGTATAACACCTGGGATGTGCCGGGGCTTCTCAAAATGTCTGCTAGGTGTGACTAAGCTTGTTCAAAATACAAATAAAGAAAAATTAATGCTATCTTTCTCAGGCTGCAAGGGTATGGGCATAATTACATATTTTCTCATTGAGGACCTTAGAGCATTTTAATTTAAATGAATTGAAATGCTTCTGAAAGCAGGCTTATTGTTACAGAATTATCTCTTGACACATTATAAGACAAATAATATAGCAGACTCCACCATCGTGGCAACCCAGGAAGCAGGTGTGAGTTGCATCTTCATTGAGAAGTTGAAGAGTACTTACAGGGAATAAAGCGATACAGTGGATGCTAATTTTAGAAATTATGCTAACTTACACATTTCATAGCTCAAGTTTGCAAAGAGAAGATGAAGTAGGAAGGATCATGATTGGAACAGGGCTTTGGTTTGGATCTGGTTGGAGTTTGTTTCTAAAACGCTCATGTGTTCTAAGCTTGATCCTCAGTTTGCCAGCATGAGCGATGTTGGCACCCTGAGCGATGGCACATAGAGCACAAGAGATTAGGTTAACCTCCTATTGGAGAGATTAGCATTCTTTTCTTCTGAATGAATTAGTACATTTGAGAATGGGTTGTTATAAGGGATGCAGGCATCACCCCTGATGATCCCTTTCCCATTTGCCTATATTGTCACACAAACTGTCACCAAGATACCCTGTGATGTTGTGATGTAGCAAGAAGAGATCAAACAATTGTCAATGCAATACTCTTAGACCTCCAGAATGGTGAAATATTTTTCTGTGTTAAGTATTTAGCTTCATGTATTTTTGTCATAACAATATTCTAGGGATGAAACAAGTAACAATGAAAGTTGGGTGGTAATGACTGTATGTAGAAGGGATAAATACATGCCAACAAGCTGTATGCATACCTATATAATACATTTGTTCATTGGTATAAATTTGCTTTTGTGATGAAATAGGTTTATTCATTCATTGAACTCAAATTTTACTAAAATTTGCTTCTGATATGACAACTCTATAACATTTCAGAATAAAATAGACTGATTTAATGGGATCAGCACAAAATAATAAATTTCCTGTTTATATACATAGATATATTTACATATATTTATTTTTAAGTTACTCAAAAGGTATAATATGTTTCTATGTGTAAGTGAGCCAGTTACAAGGGGTTTTAAAACCATAGAGCATAGACTTTACAAGACAATACTTTTTCAAAAAATAAATCAGTCTTCAACATGTGAATCCAATATAGAAAAATATGATAAAATTAACATGATAGCTAGAGAATTCCAGGTATTGTGAACCTTGGGGAGAATAAGATGCTATCTCAAAATAAAACCGAAGTCTTATCTTAACTGAACCCAGCTGTAGTGCTCACCAGTGAAAAACAGTGTGACACGCATTACACACAGCTATTCAAATGAATACTCAAATACACACAAAGATAATATAAAGAATGAAATACTACCAAAAGTCAAGACTAATACATGTAAAACCAAAAGGACATGGCTAAAATATTTGAAGTTTTCTGTAGGTATATTAAAATAAAATAATATTCTACCAAAGAGAACATTGTTCACATATTAAAAATACAGATAAATATTTTCCCTCATAATTTCTCCATATTTAACAGGATCACTCATTTTAACATTTACTTTTAATTCTTCATGCCTATTAACATTTATTTAAATGTTACTAACAAAGAATAAAGAGGACCATAAAAAATGATCTATGGATTGGGTTCCCTGAATCACGTTTCTGTTAATCTTATGATTTAATAGAAAGGAATTTTAGGTGATTTTTCACAACCATTCAAATTCTCTAGATTTAGTTATTTATAAGAAATTGTCTGCTAAATATACCAAAGGGCACAAGATCTCATAATCTTTTGCTTTATTTAGGTTTTACAAAAACAAACAACATCATGATGAATGGGCATTGACATAGAGCTAAAACATTCCCATGGAAATATATATTATGAACTCTATACAATCCATTAAGCAAGGCAAAATCCACCCACGCGAGGCCCTCTCACTCAGCATGAGTATTAGGTGTGTGGAGGACACCTTGAGCTTATTTCCAAGTACCACTAATGAAATAAATAATATCTGTTGTCACATCAGGCACTGGGAGGTGGGTGCACCCTTGTGCTTACTCGTCTGTCACTCTCAAGTTGAACAATGTCTCCTTTAGGACACACATCATTTTCCCACAGCTGGCAGCTACCCACAAAGAAGTTAATTGAGTCATTCATTTCCCCGTGAACCTACTAATGTTTGGGATTTGAACCATCAACACTGCATGTAATAAGGCGGCAGGCCAACCCTATTACGAACACAAGTTGAGCCTGCTTTATATTCTGCTCAAGTAAATGTAATTGAACTGTAAATCTGTAAAAAGGAATAAGTTGTCGAAGAAATGAATCATGAAATACAGAATGAGACCAAGTTTCTGGTAGACTTAAGGAAGATACTTTACAATAATATATATATATATATATTGCTTCATAGACAAGTTTGATTTTTTTTGATTTTCATTGGTTTATGACGAGTAACTTCTAACATTATATTTACTGAATTAATACAATTATATAAAGATTTGCATGTACTCTGAAAAGAGATGGGTTATGACGAGGGATGTAAGTGGTGACCATATCCCAGAATAAGCCACAACAATATGTCATTTGGTCCTTGAGCATTTGATCACCTCACACTCATGCTACTTTATGTGTTTTTCCTCTGGAACAGAGAATATTCCCAGAGTTCTGAAAAGAATTTGAATGTTTCCAAACAATGGTTATCTTTTTGGGGATAACAAGGTTATTCCTATGAATGACCCATCAGAGAGTAATGAACGAGTTATCTAAAGTTTGTTACTTTTCTTAAAATTAGTATTAGTGGGTTATCTCTTTCATATCATAGAGAGATGGTGAGTGTAGAAGAGGGAACAGAATTCCCTTAACAAGTAAGGAAGTTCTGTTTATCAAATAGAGGGACAATTTTACCAGCTCAGAACCCGTACAGTGTTCCTAACCATGTGTGTCATTGTCTGAACAAACCCAGCAAAGTTCAGTATGTTACATGGTATAACATGGGGTGGAATACAGACTCTCACAGGGAAGGCAAGCTCTCCCTTTAGCATGGCCAGTTGCAGAAGCTTCCAGAAGGATGTGGACATACCAGTGTAGAAGAATCCTAAGCTTACGAAGTGGGATAATAGATAGAAGAAAGTGGTAGAGACGAGATGATATGTTGTCTGCTTTACGAGCAGTTGCACCAGGATTAATAGGCTCGTTTCTGAGAAGCACTTAAACAGTCACGGATGCCAAGTTTAAACATTCTTATTTATTAGTTGGCTATGTGGCTAGTTTCCTGAGAGCACCATGGGAAGCCATGTAGAAATGTATCTTATTCAATTCCAATATGCATATTGCATATAAGGTAGATTCTAACTTGGGGGGGCATTTAGAATGATGTTAAATCATCTTAAAATGAGACCAAAGCAAAACCATTTATGCCTAAATACTAGTGCTTCCTCAGTATTCAAGCAGGAAAGAATCAGAAATAAACCTGAAATGAGAAATTCTGTTGTCATTGTCCCTAGAGAGTAAGATTGAGAGGAGGGAACATAAATTCAGAATGTTGCTGTTAGGAAAAGCAAAGGTGTCAAAAATCACACATTTTCTATAGACTCCCTTATGAGAAGGTCTCTGAAGAAAATGGCTTTAAATGTGTAATCAGTACCCATAAAGTTTACAATAACAACGAGGCATGGGGAACCCAGACTTCCAAAACTTCCATAGAAATTTTGAAACACTCAAAAATTTTATATAGTAAAATTGTAAGAATAAGTTGCAAAAGTTATAATAATGAAGTTGTAAAGAAGAATGTTCATGTAATAAAAATTATGTCTATAACTATGTTTTCAATGTGTCTTGTTGCCCACTAGAGCAACAAAGTATTTTTTAATATTGTTGGGTAAGATAAATGTGATTTTTCAAACAAAAATCTGCAGTAATTTGGCAAAGATTTACATCTCACATCATGGTAGTAGTATAAATAGAGACATGATCTTATTAAACTTCTTGGATTGCACTATGGTAGTCAATATTTAAAGGCAAGATGACTTTGGCTAAAGGTTCTTTGAAACATCTAGTACAAATTACCCATCACTCAATTCCTAATGGCTGTGACATTTGAGAAATGAAGATTTATAGGTGGTTATCATCATCCATAATTACAGAGATGCAATTAAAACCCCTGGGAATTAAGTATGCATCACTGGTTTAGCCCTCATTATTTGTTAAGTGCTTGGAGTTTATTCTTCATGGCAAGAGGGACTATGGAAATAGGGCCATCTATCTCTACCGGGTTAATCACTAAATGATAAACTGCTCATCTCTGTTCACTTGGGTTTATACGAGTGGGAGAAGCAGATGGAAGGACATGAGGTGGTTCAGCAACAGAGCAGAAGGCACTGGTGGCTCTAGATGGTTCTTTTCAGGCATTGAAAGGCTCTACCAGATAAGTCTGCAAAGGAAAAGCAGGCGAGACGTTTGATCTTGGACAGTGGCCTTTCTGTTTGCTCTCTGATTTCTTGAACAACAGAAAAGCCAAAACTGCTTTCTAGCTATAACCATGTTTTAAATAACACCTGTAAAACAAAACAAAATGTAGTGCCACGGAATACTTGCCTGGAAATTCATTCATCCCTCAATTTATTAGTTGAACTCTGATAAAGCAACTCTACTTTACTAATTTAAATTTACTCCTTAAAACTATATTTCTATATCCAAGGTTGTTTGTTCGGTAACTCTGAGTGAGCATCCTGTCTTGCATTCTCTGTAAAAGCATTAGTTCCGGCACTTGGAGACAGGTGGGAATTGTTTTCTTACTGGACAGGGCCACCTGTATTATGTGGCTCGAACAGAAAAAGAAGATTCTGCTTAAATACAAAATAAATTTATTACCGGACTGACAAAGAAGAGTGTCCATTTTTACTGGTTTGAAATTCTCCTCATCTAGCAAGTTCTCCTTTTTAAACTACTTGGGCCAGTAGGTCCTGCATGTATACAGAGTAGCTGAAAGCTCGCAGAGTAAGAAAAGAACCTCAGATAACTAGAGAAGTATGAAGAAGCTCAACATAAACCTAGCACTTGCCTTTAGAGCTTTGATAAGGGCAAGCTATGGCTGGCATTGGCTGGATGCAGAGAGCGGGCCCCATAGATGTGAAGTGAAGAAGCCAGAGTACAGTCTGATGTATTAAGCAGTCAGAGCTTGAACAAACAGAAATGTAACTTGGAAGATTGGGAACTGAGCAGTAGAGTGAACATCTTAATGCTGGGAAATATCCCCCTTTTGTCAATGTGGCCTAAGGTTCAGGGACCTTAGGAGTGTGAATTGCCTTACCAAGTCAAAGTAATGTTTAAATATTTATTTGTTGATTAGGACTATTAAGTAACTTAACCTTTTTATTAAAATGTTATTCTTTTGTTCATACATAAAAATAAACTCAATTGAGTTTCTATCTGCACCATCATGCCCCCTCCCCTTTCTTTGTGTGACGGAATACCTAAGTGCATAGTTACAAATGCAACCAGTTGCCTGTATTCTATTAGGAGTGTGCTCAGCATAGGCATTTGCATCAGATCAGCCTGGGTAGGAGAGTGAGGGCCCGTGTTTATTTCCCTGGCCTTAGCCCTGGAGGTTGTTATAGGCTGACTGCCTTCTTTTCCGTGTTCTGTAAACAATTTTCCACGTTCAGTAAACACTTCTCCCAGATGTGTCTCAGTCCCGTGCGACTGGGGATCGCCCTGGAAAATCGCACGGTTCCGCGTGAGCATCCTGCTCTCTCCCACACCTTTATAAAACTCTTCAGGTAGCCCCCTGTGCTTGGGCCAGCTGCCCTTGGCTGCTTGCTATGCACTACATGTGGGCATGTGGGTTTCTTTTGTTCTTCAACTTGTCTTTCATGTCACCCCAGTGCTTTGCATGGCCTTTGTAACTGTCACCACATTCAAAATGGTGGGGGGAAATGTGGGTATAGTTACAAAATTGCATTAAAATGCTGAATTAAATGTGGTAAAAATTCATATTTGCCTGATGTCTTTTCAAGGAGTATCATTTTCATGTGAAAATAAAGGCAAAGCAGTGAAGTGCTGATGGGTCATGAGAATGTAAACGGTTGTTACAGTGAGTTCAAAATTATAAAAACATAAAAGGAAGAAACTCACAGTAGGGACTTCTTCTCCATTACTTTTCTTCCCTAATGAAACAATAGTTATATGCTCACATAGCTGTTTATTTTCCTTTCAGGTGATTTTCAATCAATAACCCTCAGCTGCTAATGATATATAATGTCATAATGACAGACCTCAGCTTCCAGATAGAATCTCTTAAAATGCTTTTGTTGTTCTGTTTTGTTGTGACATCCATTACAGAGTCTTGTGTTTTCTTTAACTTTCAGTGCCTTCAATTCCTATATGATTGTATCAATGCTAGTCCTTGACTGAAAGTTTTCTATAAAATAGTAACAAAGAAAAAAAGTTTATCCTGAGATTTAAAATATAAAAGTATTCATTTCAATCACATAAAATATACCTAGTGATTGACATAACATTAATTCCTCTGGATTTTTTTAGTTTTTTTCTATCAAGTCAGTATCTTGACATTTTGGAAATTTTGTATATTGTTTTGTTATAATATGTCTATGGAATATATAATATATATGTCTATGGAAAAGAAGTACAGCACAGTGAAGAGTAGCTTCCTTCATTCTAAAGGCAGCTTGGTTATTAATGTACAAACATTCCACTCATAAAGCCACTTTTTACTATGCATTTATGTCCATTCCATTGATAGGGTTACCTTTACTATGGATGTATATCCATTCTTTTCATAGGGTGACCATTAGCTATGAATATCCCCATTGCCTTCACAGTTAATCTTCTCAGAAGAGGAGGTATCAATGCATCCAGTGTTATTCTTGATCAGTTCTCCATTACATTCTCTTAAGATGAAATGCCTTAAAATTACTGATAGTCTCCCATTTTTATCTTCTTACATAAAATCTTTACAACTGATGTTCTTGACTTATTAAAATTCTACTTGAATTTGAAATCACCCCTTCTGGGTTTGGCAACATAGAACACTAAGCTGTCTCCTACTTTACAAGTTTATACCCATTATTAATATTGAGTTAGTCTCTCTGTCTCTCTCCTCCCCTACACACACGTGCTCGTGCATACAAGGGCACACGTGCGTGTGCACACACACACATGCACACACCATACACAATTTTCTTTCTTTGAATTTTTAGATAGTCTTACCATGTAGAAATGGTAAGCCCAATACTTATCATCTAGCTTAGGCTGACCTTGAATTTGTTTCAGTCTTCTTATCTTAGCCTCCCAAGAACTGGAATTATTATTATGCAACATCCTTCCTGACTGTATTGTCCTTCTTACCAAAAAAAAAAATTTGTCTCTTTGTTAGTTTGTTTCTTGTTCTCTCAACTACTCTCATCTTTCTCTTTTTTCCTTTCTTCCTTCCTTCCTTCTTCCCTTCTTTCCTTCCATCCTTCCTTCTTCCCTTCCTTCCTTCCTTCCTTTCTTTTCAGTATTAAAGATCAACTAGGGTCATCACATACTAGGAAAGTTCTTTATTGCTGTCCTAAATTTGCATCCAGCTTAATGAGCAACCATCTTGAAAGACGATTTCACCTCATTTCCAGTTTCAACTATTACATATAAGAAAATACACATACATACAACTAAGTAGCCCACATCAATACTGGTACTTTGAACACCAAAATTCTTATTTCTCTCTTTATCAACCATGCCACTTTGATATCTTACAGAAAGTTCATCTTTAACAAGGACAAGTTGAATTCATTGTTTTCATTCTTTATACTTTTCTCCAATGAACATAATAACCTCGAAAGTTCAGTTATCTCTGTCCTCCCAGTTATCTAAATCTGGCATCCCCTACTTTTAGCATGCTTAACTGAACTGTGTTGTCTGTAATGCCATGCTACTATTTCTGAGAGGCTCTTACCATACTTTTAGAACCATCTAACCTAATGCCGCTTCTCCTCGCAGGCATCACAATGAATTCCAGTGACCTTGGAACATTCATTCATACATACATAGATATACATACATACATACATACACATATGTGTCATCTATCTATCCACCTATCATCTATTTATGCAAGTATTTATCAAGCTACCATCTAATCATAACTATCTATCTATCTGTCTATCTGTCTATCTATCTATCATCTATCTATCTATCTACTCTTGCACCATTGTAGCAGAAAATTTCATTTCAAATACATGGACTAAATCTGCCTTAGACCATGTGTGTCTGTATTGACCACAGGAAGTGTGTCTTATGTTTAAATTTCTTAGTTGTCTTAGTACCTAACACAGTGTCTGAGTCATTGTGACTATTGAATAAATATGTGTCCACCCACAGCACATAAATGTAGGAGAGAAAAGCCAACAGATGACAGTCTCATAACAGTACACCATAAAGGGTCAGAATAAGAATGCATTAGGTTAAACAGTCAGCCAAAGACTGTGAGTCACCACGAGTAGAAAGAGATCAGAACAAAGAAAAGATCTTTGGAGATAATTTTCTGGAGTACAAAGCATAAATAAAACACAATACAATCCTAAAACTTCCTTATTGCACTACTGAAAATAAACTAAGATGGTGCACAGATATTCAGGAAAGTATAAATCTCTTCATTTTAGCATCCTCCTAAGAACAAGAGAAATCTTCTAACTCAGCTAAGGCTTGAAAGTCTGAATCCTGGGCTAAGTCACCACTTTAATGAGAGCCTTGTACAACAAGAACATGTTTTTATGAGATTAATGCAAGGGGACAAGAGACAAAGGCAGGGTCTGTGTCATTGACATAGGAAACCACCTCAAAGGCTGAAAAGTGATTCTCTCAATTAGGGACAAGGAAAAGTACCCTTCCCTGAAAGTATATAACAGAATTAGCCTTGGTTCCTTAGTTCCTAAACCTGATTCTTAATAGAACACAAAACATCAGAGGTGAATAATGAAAACTAAAGGATGGAAACAATTTTGTATGCACGTATGTTTGTATGTATGTTGTACATACAGATATGTACACACACAATCAAATTAAAAGTAAGCTATTGTAACTTTATATATTCCTGACACAATTTCCTTAAGTTTAAAAGTGCCCGTTCATAGCAATATTACAATGAATAGAAAGCCGAACACCACGTGCTCTTTCTCATAGGTACATCATAGTTTCAAGTTTTTAGTGTGCTTGATTAACTTGGAATGTTTGTAGAAACTTGAGCAAAGAGCTGTGGGCAGAGTTGAAGGGTGTGGAAGAGAGCGGGACGGGGATGGGAGTGGTAGAACACAAGCAATGTGAGAACAGGATGGGAATACTGAAGGGACAAAATTAAAAGATGGCCTGTAGGAAAAGAGGGGGCCGGAGGAACCAATAAAACTAAGAATGTGTGGAGAAGTCATATGAAAACCTACTACATGATACGATAATTTACAAACATTTTTAGCAGAGTTTGAGTAGATAGGCACATATGGTTGGATAAAGCCAATCTCGGGAGTCATGGGTTGATTTAAACAAACATCACCAAAAGTTAAAAAAAAGTGCCAGATCAGAAAAACTACATCAAATAAAATGTTTAGTTTATTATATTTAACATTTTAATTTTTCTATACTAAAAGTTTATAGGAAAAGAATACTAGTCTCTTTTTCTAGATAGAAATATAAATATTTATGGTAAAAATAAGATTTCAATGCATCTCTGACTGATAGCTTAGTCACATACACAAAGGAAGAAGAGAGAGAGAGAGAGAGAGAGAGAGAGAGAGAGAGAGCACTTTGACGATACAGAAGAGTTGCACATTAAGAAATTACTCTTGACAGGGAAATAATCTCCATCACTACCCCTTTGTTAACACGATATCCCAGCCTTGCATTCTTCGGTCCATCTCTTTTGATGGGTTCTTCCCTCTAGCCCTGGCACCTAAGAAAACATTGTACTCAGGTCTCAAAAACTTTACTGAGTAAAATTTGGTTTGGTTTGCTCCTTCTATTCTCTTACAAAACTCAGTTTGTGTTTTGCTTCTATTTTCATTCGTTTCCTTGAATTGTTTCCAAGTCTCTGTAAATACAAAAGAATGCTTTGCACAAACACTGATTCCTGTTTTACAAATATTTAGTCATCTTCACTCTCTGGGTGCTGCCTCTTCGTGGCTTTCTTTAGTGGACAGACTACTTAATGTGTGATATTATGAAGTCACTCACTCCTTCACAGGAACCGAGAGTCAACAAATTAATTATTAGCATCATTTTAATTCTAAAAATGGCAACTGTTTAAGGTGCAATTTGTCTTTGAATTTCTTCAATTCCTTTCCCCCACATTTACTCATTTTTATAAAGTTGATTTGCTGATTGAAAGAAGGAAGCAAGACAGAAACTCAGGACAACTTTGAATTTATTAATCATGCGATGTTTTTCTCATTTAATCTTAATTCTTTTGCTTGGCTTTCTTTAATGAAGATGAGCACATCAAGTAGCCTGGATTGAATGTTTTCTTTACTATGTTTACTATTTGTTAACAATTCCATTCTATACTAGCAAAACAGAGACATATGTGTGCCTGTATGTGTGTGTATGTGTGTATATGTGTGTGCATGAGTATATGTGTGTACATGAATGTGCATATATGTTGTGCATCAGTGTGTGTATGTGAGTGTGGACATGAACACCAGTGAAGTTCACAGGACAACCTAGGGTGCTGATGCTCAAGTTCCTTGCTTGACAGGATCTCTTTGTTATTCAGCACTGTGCACACCAGGCTAGCTGTCCTAAGACTTCCTTGAAATTCTCCTTTCCCCACATTCTAACTCACCACAGTACTTCTGAGATTATAGATGTGTTTTATTTCATTGAGATTTATGTAAATTCTGGGGCTATTAATGTATACCCAACACTTGTAGCACAAGCAAGAACATTACCTAGTCATGTTCATAACCCAAACAAGAAACAGATTAAAATATGATTTAAAAAATACTTTGTATTGCCAGGCAGTGGTGTTACCCACCTTTACTCCCAGGACACAGGAGGCAAAGAACAGTGTGAGTTTGAGGAAAAGTTTGTCTATAGAGTGAATTCCAGGACAGCCAGGGCCACACAGAAAAACTAAAAGAAACTTTCTGTTCTTTAGGTTTCATAGGAAAAAAAATAAAAATAATAATTATAGAGTTTCTAGAGTTATGAAAATTACATGCCTGCATATTATCTACTACGAGGTATTCTGTATGATAAAATTTCAAAGAGAATCCCACTACTCAAATTGCATATAAAAATCAATAAAAATTGACTTCTATTTCTTCTTCCTAGTAAAATCTTAGCTTTCCCCTTGAATCCTCCTTGTTACTTATCCTCTCTGGGCCTGTGGATTGTAGCTTGGTTAGCCTTTCCTTTACAGTTAATATCCAAATATATAGAAGCACATACCATGTTTGTCTTTAGGGCTACCTCACTCAGAATAGCTTTTTCTACTTCTATCCATTTGCTGCCAATTTCAAGATGCCATTGTTTTTTATAGCTGAGTAAAACTCAATGTGTAAATCCACCACATTTTCTTTAGCCATTCTTTGGTTGAGGGACATATAAGTTGTTTTTAGGGTCTGTCTATCATGAATAAAGCTTCTATCAACATAGTTGAGCAAGTGTCCTTGTTGTATGTTTGAGCATCCTTTAGAGTAGTATAGCTGAGCTGGGTCTTGGGGTAGATCAATTCCCAATTTTCTATGAAACTGCCACATTGATTTCCAAAGTGGCTGTACAAGTTTATACTCCTACCAGCACTGGAGGAGTGGAGGAGTATTCCCTTTGCTCCACATCCTCTGGGCTATGAGCTGTTATTTGGAGTTTTGATCTTAGCCATTCTGACAGGCATAAGATGGAATCTCAGGGACATTTTGATTTGAATCTCCCTGATGATTAAGTATGTTGAACATTTCTTCTGTGTTTCTTGACTATTTGCGATTCTTCTATTGAGAATTTTGTGTTTTTATATCTTAAAAGCTGGGTTTGAACAATGATTATTACTTAAATGAAGAATGGATGCTTAACATAATAACAATAAAAAGACCCAAAATAGGACCCTAAAAATAAAACAAGACCCTGAAAACAATTTTGCAGCTACACTGACGTATTAAAGAGCATTACAATGCTGACATATTTCCCAAGTGCTCCTGGTAAAGTATGGAGGTTTCACCTTATATTTTATCTCATATTTATAATATTTATAGATTATATTTTCAATTTATAAAAGATAGGGTGCTTTAAAAATAATACCTGAGCTATATTTAGTATACATACAGAGAGCATTTCTAGAAAATTCTGCTATGCAAAACAATATTCAATTAGTAATGATCAAGGCCTTTGACGACCATAAACTTTTAGTGTTTATTCAATTGTATATATTTAATTAGAATTAATTTAAGACATTGTTGCTATCATATGAATTTAACAGATGCAATGCACTAAATAGATTTCATTTTGATGAAGAATTTCAGAATCACAGTTATCTATTGAGTTGAATTTGCTCCTTGTGATGGTTATGTCATAATCATAATACAATATGAAATGTGTGTAGAAAATTTTTCAGTTTGTTGAAGGAGTTATTAATCATACCTATCCACATGCTTTTGGCACTTACAGGGTGGAATTGCTATTGGTTGCAGCATCGATCTTTAGACATTCTAAATTTTCATTATCTAGGCTTCTCCTAGAATATTGATTCACTCTCTTGTGTGAAGCAAGATGTAATTATTCTGACATCACTGACCCTGTGAGGTTTACCCCACACCCAGGAGCACATAAGCAAGAGTTCCTTGCTACCCAGGACCTGTTGTCACTTAACAACCACGCCCCTTAAGGTCCACTGTTAGCCAGGGCTCTCCAGTTTGCCTTCATCTCTCGCACTTCATTGACCTTGTCTTTCTTCCTCACTGATTTATGACTACGTTAATCACAATATTCTTTGATCACCATTGTCTTTTCTAGTCTTTAATGTCTGGATTAAGGAGCCTTTAAACCATTACTTCTAGTGAACCTCCCAAATTCAAAGACCTCCATTCGTATTATCTATTTACTTTTCTTCATCCCCAAATGCCCAATCCTTTTTTTAAACGTTTTCTAGCCACTTTGCAAATCTCATTGCATCCTTACTCTGTCATACATAATAGACAATCATTTCAAGACTAACTCTCTATATTTATTATTACTCATAATCTTGGATCTTCTGTGTTTTGTGTATGTGCCATTGCAACTCTTAAAATCTAGGAAAATATTATAAAGAGTAATGAGCAATGTATGTTCATTGCAAATAAAATTAACTAGTTCAGCTCAGACTACTCTAATGCTTTGCTGTCCTTTGATTCGGCATGTATAGTACAGGGGTAATGTACCTAAACCTTTCTAGAGAGTAACTTGATAGACACATTCTGACAGGCTGGTTAGCCTTCCCTTTAAACAACATTTGCCCATATTCATGTTACCCTACATCTACAGAATTCTGTTAGTCTTCTTTTGTCTGTAATATGGAAGGTGTTCCATTAGCTTCAATCATTTGACCTAGAAAAACAGTCTATAATTTATATAGATTTGAAGATAATTATCAGAGATGTTTACAGATATATATGTTTTTAGTTGTGTATAATGAATTTATGTAAATTATTTCACCAAAGTGGACTGGAACATAGGCACTGATTTCACATATACATTGACCGGAATTTTTACTCTATTACTGAATAAAATGAAACATAATAAATTTACATATTAAATACAATTGAACATCTATGTGAGTATATATCAGATAGTGTATGTATTGATTTGTCAGATGTTATCTGTAAATAATCTCATATATAGAGAGTGGAAAAAATAGTCTTCCCCAGGGAACAACACATAAATTGCTTATCCAATACTAAATGCTAGGACCTGAAAACACACATATAAGTAACATTACACACACTGAGGGTTATATTTAGGAAATATATGTATGGTGTAGGAGGTGCTTCTGCATTTGTATTGCTTTCATTGGTTGAATAAAGAAAACTGCCTTGGCCTTTTGATAGGGCAGAAATCAGGTAGGCGGAGTAGACAGGATGGAATGCTGGGGGGAAGGGAAGTGTGGCAGACACCATGCTTCTCTGGCCCAAGATGGACACTGGTTAGACTCATGCCGGTAAGCCACAGTCAAGTGGCGATACACATTATGGGTTAAATTAATATGTGAGAGTTAGCCAATAAGGGGCTGGAGATAATGGACCAGGCAGTATTTAAATGAATACAGTTTCTGTGTAATTATTTCTGGAGTTAAGCTAGCCAGGCAGGACGAAACAAGGGGCCCTCCCTGGGCGGCTGGGAGCCGGGAGCCAGGAATGCAGCCTGCGCCTTTTACTACATATGTATATGCATTAAAAAATAATGAAAAACTATGCCATGAGTTTGAAAGGGAATTACAGGTGAGTGTTTACGGGGAGGGGAAGGGAGGGAAAATGACTTCACCATATTATAATCTTAAAAAGAAAAGGATAATAACAAACCATAAAGGAAACAATGTGATTGAATTAAATGAAGTTTTTAGTAAGTTAGCAGTTTAGATATTTATTTGGGATTACTTTAATTGCTCTTCTATCCTTTGATTCTAAACAAACTGCAATCTTGTTTCTTAGCTCCAGCTATTCTATTATCTTGGGGAACTCTGAGGAATCTGATGTGGCTGGATATGCTGTTAATGGGGCACCTTCCACCATTTCCGGTATCACTGACTCTTGGCTCTTTCATAGCCTTCTTCTTCCTATTCTTTAAGCAGAGGCTGTGCTGAGTTTTGAGTTCAGCGTGCATCCTTCCCACTCTAAGTAGTCATCACCGATCCACTTCCTCCCTCTTTCCAGACACCATCCTTCTTGTATGATTTCCAAGTGTTCCCTAAACATCGAAGGCACTTGCCTGACCGACTGTGACTTACAGCACAAACAAGCCTGCAGTCATTTCAAACTGTATCGGCATAAATCAGAATTTGTTAGTTTCTCTTTTAAACATTTTTTATTCCATGTTTTTAAAGACTCCTGACATCTCCTCTGCTTGGATTTGAGACGTCAGACTTCTTGAACTTCCACCTCCCCATATGCCTCATTATTGGTCACCACATCTGTATTAATGATGTGTCTATCCTGTATTCGTCAGCGGGCAAATGAAGTGAAGTTTCGAATGAGGTGCTACTTCCTCTACGCTCCCAGTTGTGCTGACCTGAGGTGGCCATCCATCACTTCTGTCCTAGCGTTCTGGAATAGCATCCCACCAGAACTTTCAAATGCTGTGTTTTTTTCCTTTAGTTCTCCCACCTCAGCATTAAGTTTCTAGGATTCAGATGATGGTGGACTATTTTTTACCAGAGAAACAAAATTAACTTCAGTGTCCTCTTGAAATTTTTTTATTATATATAATTTGTCTTCGTCTCCTCAAATGTTAGGTCTTATGACTGACCTCACTCCCTAATACAAGGGATTTGTTTATCTATGACACTGCAACCTCAAAGGAGTTGGCAGTTAACTTGGAGTGTATACAGTCAGTCACTGAGGCTGACTCATTCTCTTGATTCTTCCTTCAAACCAATTCAAATCCGTTCACTTCCTCCAGCAAGAAAGAACCTCCTTGCTGCTCTTCTTTGTTAATGGAGAGCCAGTTCAGTTACTTTCCTTATTGCTGAGGCCTGGCAGAAACAATTCATGGGAGGAAGGGCTGCTGGCACGTAAGAAGAGGTTATTTATGGGAGAAAAAGGTTTATTCTGGTTGGCAGTTTGAGGAGTTCATCCTATCCTAGGCACGGAAGCAGGCAGAGAAGGAGTGGTTACCAAAGGGGCCTGCGCTGGTCACAAACAAAAGTCGGGTCAAGATATAAAGCCTCAAGTGTGTGGCTTCTCTACAGCGATACCACAACCTTCCTAAACAGCATTGCCAGCAGGGTACCAAATGTTCAAACACATAAATCTACAGGGGATATTTTACTTTCAAACTGTAACATTTAGCCTCTGGCCCAGAAAACTCAAGACCATCTTATCATACAAAATACATTCAGTCTAATTTCACAAGTTTCCATAGTCTTGACTATTCCTGATGGTATTCAAAATTCAAAGTTCAAGTCTCTTCTGAAACTCAAAGCAATCTTTTAACTGTGATCCCCTGTAAAATAAAACTAAATGAGAACAGCAAAGATTACATACTCCTACTATATAATCTTGGAATAAAGACATAGCAAAGCAAATCTGACCAAAGCAAGGCTGAAGTCTAATGGGGAAACCGGAATCCAGAGCACTATATCAAGGATCTGGGAATTCTGATGGACTCATCTGGACTCTGAAGGGATTAGATAATCCTAGCCAATACAGAGTGTAGCTCACACAGTGTCTCTTGAACTTGCTCAACTTTGTATCTGCAGCATTCTTTGGAGGATGTCCACATTTCTGGCATCTCTAACATACTTCATTCCCCACTACTATTTAGGCTTCCCCCTCCTGGAGCCATTGTATAGTGGCTTCTAAGGTATTCCATTTAGAGACTTCAATGCAGACACACGGTCTGGCCCCAGTGCTCTCTGGAACTCTGTTTCAGAGCCCTGATGATGCTGAGAGTTCATCATGCCTCCCGTCTTGTAACTTGTATGCTGCAAAAACCAGTGACATTTGGAAATGTTGCCAAGTTAGGAGATCATCTACAGATGGCCTTTGATCCCAGGGATGACAGGTGCAGAAGCCTCTGAATGCTGACTGTGAGCAAACATTTAGTTGTTTTCCAGGAGCAGGGAGCCCTTAGATGCTTAGGCTCTTTCCTATGAAATCATTTGCATTTTAAAAAGCTGGAGATTTGATGGGTGCGGGTATGTCATTGGGGTGTCTTTCCACTATTCCAGTGTCAGAACACTAGCTTCCTCTTAGTCAACTACATCATCGTTTTAGAAGATGTGGCCTCAATTTTCAACCATTCATACTTTTTTTCCTTGAGAAATTGTGTAGATTTTTATTCTTCTGCCCTAATTGGTGGGCCTTTTCCCTATGAACCTACACAAGAGTAGACAGCAATAAAAAACATCTTTAAATATTTCTTCCTTGAAATTTACTCTCCCAAATAAATCAGCCCATGACTTAAATTCAGCCTTGTGCAAGTACTTAGGACATAAGCAGATGAAGCATTATTTTTTATTGTTAGAGTACAGGAAAACAGCCTATAATTCACTACTTGTTGATCAAGCCCCATGTGCGAGACCTCGACTGCCTTCATTTTTCTCAGCCTTTGGAGCATCCAGACTCCTACCAGAATAATTCATGTTCTTTGTGTCACTTCTGCTCCCAGTAGTAACCTCTCGTCTACTTCTGTAAGTAACCCTAAGAAATCTGATTGGTTAGCCAAGCTAGACTTTGGTTGTATCTCCCTAGGAAAAGTCTTGTTTTGCAGCAGTCATGATATATAGAATAAGAAGAAGTTATCTCTAAGTTGCTGTACGAATTTCAGCCTCTGTTTCTAAAATAGTTTGCATAAATTCCTTGAATGAATAAGTGCAAAAAGACCACAGCTTCTGCCACTTCCTTATTACCTGACACACAGGAAGTTACAGTCTTAGAAGAAAATAGAGCTCCAGATGGGGACAACTCAGTACTAGGGAAGTAAATACAGTAACTTCTGATTACATCTTCAAGGTCCTGGAGGTATGGTTTACTCTTAGGATATATCCATATGAATTGATTGCCTGAGTTTCCTGGTAGCTGTCAGGGAAGTTGTGGATGACTATGCTCTGTATTTCAGTGTAACGGAATGTAGTTTAGACCTTATCATGAACAAATAAACAAATAAGTAAATATATAACATATATACATATGTTATACATACATAATACATACACCAGTTCAGTTCCAAAAAACCTGCAACTTCAACTCCAGTGGATCTAAAACTTCCAGTTCCCTGGGACAATTGCACTTACATACATACATTATAATATATATATATATACATATATATGTATATGTATAAACGTCCCCTGCCAGCCACACACATCACACATAATTAAAAGATAAAAATGAATATTAAAAAGGGAAAATATATCTTGGCCATTCTTACAAGTGTAAGATGGAATCTTGGAGTTGTTTTGATTTGCATTTCTCTGATGGCTAAGAATGTTGAGCATTTCCTTAAGTGTCTTTCAGCCATTTTAGATTCCTCTGTTGAGAGTTCTCTATTTTTTTAATAGGGTTATTTGTTCTTTTGATGACCAGTTTCTTGATTTCTTTGTATATGGCCAAGATCAAAAACACTGATGCCAACTTATGCTGGACAGGTTGTGGGGTAAAGGGAACACTCTTTGTGTTGCTGGTGGGAATGCAAGCTGGTATAGCCTCTTTGGATATCAGTATGGTGATTTCTCAGAAAATTAGGAAACAACCTTCCTCAAGACCCAGCAATACCACTTTTGGATATATAGCCAAAGGATGCTCAATCGTACCATAAGGACATGTGCTCAACTATGTTCATAGCAACATTGTTTGTCATAGCCAGAACCTGATAACAACCTAAATGCCCCTCAACCAAAGAATGGATAAGGAAAATGTGGTACATTTACACAATGGAGTACTACACAGCAGAGAAAAATAATGACATCTTGAAATTTGCAGGCAAAAGGATGGAGCTAGAAAACATTATTTTGAGTGAGGTAACCCAGACCCAGAAAGACAATGTACTGACATGTACTTACTGATAAGTGGTTTTGAACATAAAGTAAAGGAAACCAGCCTACAACTCACAACCTCAGAGAACCTAGACAACAATGAGGACTCTAAGAGAGGCGTACATGGATCTAGTCTACATGGGAAGTAGAAAAAGACAAGATCTCCTGAGTAAATTGGGAGCATGGGGACCATGAAAGAGGATTGAAGGGGAGGGGAGAGGCAGGGAGGGGAGCAGAGAAAAAGGTAGAGTTCAATAGAATCAATTTGAAAAAGGATATACAGAAAGCAAAGAAGAAATAATGGAAATTCAAACTCAGAAGCAAAAAACAGGAAATTTTTTCTAGTAAATGATAAACAGTGAATGTGCAAAATACAGTTGATTCTACTTTTCTGACATTCACATCTTCATTCTAATTCTCTCCTTTGCTTCAAATTATTTCTAGCTTGTCCTTTAAATATCTGTTAATATTTCATCTGATAAAAGTCATTAAAATTACTTCAAATTCTTTATTTCAGCACAAATAAATCATAAAAGCCCTTTCTCTTCGTCTGTGTGTGTTAGAGGCCTCAGCAAAGTAGATACTGCAAGCCAAAAGGCAACAGTAACGTCAGTGTTTAGCTTGGAGACTGTGGCATGTGGTCAAGGAAATGAGTTCACCATAGATGGAATATGTGCTTGCCTTTGTGTGAGAGTCAGCAGATAATACACTAGCATCTTGCATGTCTTTCCCTACTTATTCTTCCTAATGATAAAAAGCTGTATTTTAACATAGTTATTTTAAAAGGAAAAATAGGGTTGTTTTTTTTTTTTCTGACACATTTCAGTAGACAGCATGTCAATGACTGTTTAGGGCACTGGAAGGTTTTCTCTAAGCTGAAGTAAAACTCTCTAAGCTCTCCCTCCCCCACATCTCCATCTTTTGTGCTGGGAGTGTCTTCATGTGAGGAGACTGTAAATAAGGCTACCCATGTCCTCTAACTACCCAGTAATAGGGAGTACAGCATCATGGAACGAAATCACAGAAGGTTCCTCAAACTGGCCAACTACTCCATATGGATGATCTGAGTCAGAGAAGAGCCTATGTGCTGGCATCTGGAACCCAAGCTCTAAATTCATTTGCGACAAGAAGCCTAGGTGTGTCCGGACTTGAGGGGAGGCAGGGAATTTTCTCTGCATCTGATGCCAATCCTCTGACTCCCCAAATATCTGAGTTCCTCCCAACTCCTGCATCTGAGGACTGCACAGAATGCAAGGCATCTCTGAAGAGGCTGTTCTTCAAACCCACCCGTCCTCCACTCTGAACCTCTCTAAGATTACCTTCAGGGGGGGAGTATTTGTTTGAATTGCAAAGAGGAGCAAGATAGAGAAGGAATTTAGCAAGGAAAGTTTTGTGTCCAATATACCTTTTGTCAATATATGTAGTAGTAGTGAACACACTGAGTTTTCACATTGCTGATGACTGAGCCCTTATTTCCAGACAGATAAAGTTTAAACTCTTGCTTGTAGGACTAAAAGACAATTCTTTAAGAATACCACCTAATCCATTCTCTCTCTCTCTCTCTCTGTATATATATATACATACAGAATATATATATATTCTCCAAGAATCTCTAATATATATCTCTAAATATATATATATATATTCTTCAAGAATATCATCTAATATGTATATGTGCATAATATTTTACTACATATAAAACTAAAATTTAATGACACAAAAAGGAGACAATCCCATCTTTTATAATCTGTGATATATAAAATTACCTATGACTATAATTCTTGCTGTAACTCTTTTTAAGTATGTGGTTCTGGGTACATTATATGATGTCTTTATCTTAATGTTCTTGTTTTATAATTTTTCAAAATTTTCTTTTTTACATAATGTTCTTAACATTCAAATGAAATGATGATTGTAACAATTATCAATACAAATGATCTTCTGGGGCTTCAGACGTGGTTTTCAGTATCCAAAGTGCTGGCTGCTCATTAATGAGAAGGTGGTAAGCAACTGAGAAGAACACATGACATAAGCCTCTGGTCTGTACAAACACACAATATGAGCAGGCATACCTCCTCTACACACATACAAACATACAAACATGGCCACACAAACAAAAATAAGCAGAATAAACATTTAGTTTATGCTTATACATTGCTTTATGTCATGTTTTGTTTTTTACTCCATAACTGGTTCTGTTTCTAATTTGCTATATTTAAATTAAAATATTTCCCATTTAATCATGAGTTATAGACTGCAGAAGGCCTCTAGCATCTTGTTATTAAAAAGAATTCTTTGGACCTGTTAGTCCTCTGATATATATAAAATATCCTGGTGTGGTTACATTTTTTAAATGAGCTACAATAAAATTGAATCAACCACAAAAATGTTTATGCTTCCCTAACTTAGAGATAGTGAAAAATTTACCTTTTGGTTCCATTAATATTTTGTTGTGGAAATCCTCTGGGTTAAAAGCCAAAAAAGAATAGCATTATTTAACTGTTTAATTGCTTCCATTTTGCTTGAAAAACTTAACCTCAATTTAACCTTTGTGGCTACTGTGCAAGTCAAAATCAAATGGCTTTGACAATCTGAGTCCCAGAATAATAAACTCTTTGGGCCGTAACGCTGTCCACCACTACCAGAGGGAACCTAGCAGTCTTCAGCTTGTTTGTGTTCGTTGATTGATAATGAACAGTTTCTCTGTCTACATCTGTGTGGGACAATGTGAGGTCTGCTTTAGCGTGCTGGGAGTCGAGAGGAGAAAGCAGCAATCACAGTGGCTTTAAAAAATTTTTTCTTAAGATGACATTTGGGAGGCAAATATTTTGGCCATAGGCCAATATGATTTTTTTAAATGCTAAAACAAGCCTGGCACTTTACATTACCATTTTAATTTGTTTTCACAATTCAATATAAGTTGACAGCTCACTCTTTTAAAGTCAACATTCAACATTACATCTACCAATAAGTTTTTTTTTGAAAAATACACAAAGAATCCGGATTTCCAGAGCTATCTTCTTTTATTTAACTATTTACCACAAATCTGCTAGCAATAACCTCTTAGTTGTTAAGTGTCGAATACCTGAATCCCTACCTTTATTTTCAATTTTATTTGGAAGTAAAGACTCATGTCCAAGATACATACAGTTGCTTGGGGAAATAATTGCTTTCTAATAAACGGAGATGAGCTAGTTGTAACAATATTCATAAAGCTTAGGAATTTCACAGCACAAATAAGAACAAAGATAAATATGCCTTGTAACCATTCATGCAATGAGGGACATGTGGGTTGGAGTTCAACATGTCAAAGCTTCAGTAACTACTTATATCTTTATTCTTTGCCACTGGCTATCTTAATTTTTATCAACGCTGAGATTCTCTGTGTTTTTAGGCACATTTGGTGATAATGAAAATTATCATCTGCTGATCCAGGGTGCTGTGTACTGGGAATGATCAGGGAGGCAGCTGGGTTGGACCTTCTGACTAAGAAGCAGCAGGTTAGAACCAGGAGGGGCTGCTTTGCTTTGCTGAAGCCAAAAGTCTGTTTCCAAGTGGAGAGGAGGATTTGAAGCCAGTACACATGGCCTAAGAAAGGACTCCAGCATCAGCTGCGTTCTCATTAATCCTAAGTGAAGACATTCATATAAGTGAAGACAGGGAAATAGTCACTGATCCAGAGATTGACTTAAAACAGCCTTGTTTCCTTACAGTGTGAAAGGCTGTCTGTGGAATGGCAGCCCTACAATGACCACTTGTGTTCCTTACACGAAGCCTATCCCCTGACCCATCCAAAACAGCCTTCTAATATTTTCTTGAACAATATCAACTCTTTACCTCCTCCAAAGAGAAACTTGTGTATGATTTCCTGCACTGTTAATCTATGGGATTGTCTCAAGTATTGGGTGGTGTCTTCTGACGACTCTGGGAATAATAAAATAATCCAGAATTTTGTCCAGTTCTTGTGAAGTCCTATTAAGGGCTTTCACTAATAAAGAGTGTGAAAACAATAAAAAAAAGGTTACTCAGTATTAAAAATAAGAAAATTAAACAATTCCAAAGAGCACATAAACACCAAATCAAAGATGTGCTTACAGGAACCTACCCTTTCCTGCTCATCTATGGCTACTGATAGATTTTAGTGGAAGAGCAGTTATTTGCCTTCATTGTGTTCCCATTGAGTATCACAACAGACTCTAACAGATAGTTCAAACACAAGAGCACATCGATAATTCTGGGGAAACTCTCAAACCAGTTAGACAGCTATACACCTTTGTTAGCTGCCAGAGTGCTGGTGTAGTTATTCGGAGGTTGTCACTTCCCCTACTGCAGTAGGAAGCTAAAGGATCTATGAAAATGAAGGATGATTGGCAAGGCTGTAAGAATGACAAAGATATTTTCACACAAGTATTGAAGAAAACTGCCTAGAGAATGGAAGAATAATCCAAAAATCCCTGGGCAGCCTATGGTTGGGTAATGCTAGACATCTTGAAGGTGTCCAGTTACCACCTTCCATTGATCTGTGATTTTCTCCAGTAGTGCTGGGGGAGCACAGAAACGACAGACGGCTTTGCTCGATCCAAGGTTGGGGTTTGGCAGAGATAGAAAATAAGCTGAGCTATGTGGGAGAAATAAGGTATTAACACAAGAGTGATTGATAAGCTAGCCAAGGCACAGAGAAAAGAAATGAAAAATGATCACCACTAGAAAATAAAGAGATCAAGCTCCTGAGTTAGGAAAAGCAATGGAACTTCTCTATTCAAATATGAATGTGGGATCTGGGGGAGGAAGGGAGCGCAACATTGAGTCATCTCCATCTTCATTCCAAGTGCCTCCTAGTGATGACAAGGCCCAGATGTGACTATGGGATTTGAGGTTGAGTTAAGGGGAGATGAGACCAGAGAACTGAGGAGGCAAGTTGCCATCTGGGGAAGAACAAAGACAATGAATTTTCTTAAGATAGCAGTAGCATTTTGATGAAGGAAAAAAAGAAAAAGAAAAAGACACGAGTCCTAAAGTTGTAGGGAAATTACAGGATGTTATTTGAATGTGTGTAAGGAAGAGTCACAAGGGGAAAGCTAAGTGATGTAGTCTAGAAGCACAGATTTTATAATCAAGAGTAGAAGGACAGCAGCTTAAAGGCTTTTTGGCAATCTCAATTCATAGGACAGCAATCTAAGCTATTCCAATTCCAATGTAAATTCTTATAGCAGACTGTTCAAGAAAGTTTTTAATTCTGGTAGCATTCTCTTAATCACTATAAATATTACTGTTATGGAAGATTGATTACAAACCTTATGCTGTCTATGTGTAATTGGCAAATACCCCCAAAAGGGGAGTGCCATGTATTTATGATGCAACCAAGGTACAAAAGATGGCTTGTAACCCAAGGGCAGGTTTTATGTTTTTTTTTTTCATCATTAGCTACTCATTGAAACATTTGATTGCTAATCTGAGCTTCAATTGATGGATTAATTTTAACTAGTTTTCACATTTCTATAAAGAGTTGGAGAAAGTCTCTTGGCCTGTGCATACACAAAAAGGGTAATTTATAGAGGGTTATATCGGATTGTCTTTAATTACCGTCCTCAAATTATGCAGAAATGATTGGAAAGTTCACTGTTTTGAAAGCCAATGTATATTGTCAAGTTCAAGTTTCAGAAAACAAAAGTCCAAGTCAAGAAAAAGCTCATCGGAATTAGTATGGAGGACCAGAGCTTCACTGCAGAAGTAGACATCCTTCATGAAGCATGAAGGAAAGCACTGGGGAATAAGCACCTGGAGAGGTCTGAGTTTTGGCCATGGACAGTCTTTGGCTCAAATATGATTTAATATTAACCCAACAAATACCGGCTAAAAGTTAATCTTTACATGTTTCTCACAATGCAGGCATTATTTTGATAGATACATAGTTATGTTTAGAAAGTTTCTGTAAGTTTGTTGATCTACCATAATTTTAAAACTGACAAATCCAAAGCATACATACTCGGACTGGAGAATACGGATTCCTGTCTCCAACCATGATTTCTGTCCAACTGTCTGTCTCAAAGGTGACACTTTCTCACAGCAAGACTCCATGCACCCTGAGCTTGGCCTTCTTATGAAGACTGTAGAATTCTTTCTAGAAATAAAAATAACCTCTCTGCTATCGCGTTGAGCAAATATGAAACTCAGAGGAGCATTTATTGTTCAGAGTGCATTCTCTGCAGTTCACATTTGCCTCCCTCTTTGGTCTCTTCTGGAAAGCAATGGAGGTTAGTTTCTCTGCATTTCTGCTTATATTCATTACTTGTCAATCTCTTGCGATTTTATCTTCAGTCTTATGTTTGCCATTAATCTCATTATTAGGTTTGACGCTGCTGATGAGAAAAAGACAGAGAGTATATAGCTTATCAGCCATACTAAAGTAACTTCCAAAAGTGAAACAAGAAATGCTCACTAACACCACACTGATGTTTTCTGAGCCTTTAAACAAATGCCAAGGAGTAAAATCAGCTAGACTTTGAAATTTTTAATATCCTTTTTATTGTGATGGAAGATGAAAACAATCTTGGTTGTATCGCTTTTCAATTCAGATTTATTGAGTATCTCATGATTTATAATTCTTTTTCACAGCACATGCATAAGACAAATATGTAATTAGCAGTTAGAATCGTTTGAAGATGACATGGTGAATGGAGGTGGCAGAGACGATGTCATGAAGCAAATCCTACCCAATGCTCTGATGGCTCAACCATGCACATTTGCGACTCCTACGTTTATTTAAATATACACAAAATGCAGAGAAAGCATGGTCATGTCTTCAGTCACATAAAATGATGCTGTAGTAGACAGAAAAATGCGGCATGACCAAACTTAGCCCCGTGTAAATGGTGTTAGTATTTGTAAAGCAGAACAAGACCCAACAGAGGTTCTATGTCTTATAGCACTTAAAGTTATTATCCAAAGGGAATGTTTTATCTTCGACTTATCTTCAACCTTGAAATGAATGTATTCTTGAAACATGATTACAAGTCATTGTAAATGATTATTGCTTTGAGAGTCACATTGATATTTTTAAAGACATAATTTTCAATCATTATTTTATCTTAAAAAGTATTGCTTTCAAAAAGGCAGCTAACAAAAACAAAACCCCAGTGAATTTAAGCATCTGTTTGAGAATATTCTCATTAGCTACAGTAATAAAAATGATATGATGTAGTATGTTTGCTGAACAAAGGGAACCCACAACACATGTCAAGGGAGCAGGGAAGGGGTTACTGTTTATCATAGTGCATAAGAGGATGGAAAAATGCATGCTGGCTCTCAAGTTCAAAGGCTTGAGGGAGCTTTGGTAACTTTATCCCCTTTAGTTGCAAACTGTGAGACGGCATATGGTTAACATCCTTTTTTGGTGTTATTTTTAAACTTGTTTATGAGACATAAATGAAAAGTATTCTAAATCCCATAATGACTTTTTTCCCTGGGTGGAAACTCAGTGGTGTTGGGCCAAGCAGCATCTCTTTCAGGCACACGATTTGAGTCTTTTCTCAGCTCTGTTGAAACAGGAGTGGATACTGGGCAAACCAACCTCTAAAAGTAATATAATATATTGCTCTTTTTTCTTGATTTTTCTCTTTCCACTGGTTTAGGTGTTTCAGAGTCAGACAGCTATGGCAGTGGAAAAGCGGGTTTGGGGAACTCAAAAATCATTTAGAGAAAACAAGTGTCTCTACAATTTCCCACAAATCAAAAGGTAATGAGGGAATTTCATTTTCTGACTAACTTAATTTCTGAATCTATGTCAGCCAGAAGTTTGGTCCTCTTAACTCGTATAAGATAAATATTAAGCAGGAGAGGGGGACAAAGGAAGTAATAAATGTCAAACACTCGTCAAAAACAGGCTGGATACTTTATTTTTTTCTTCATTATTCTAGTCTCTATTGGAACACTTTGAACTTAAAAGTAGTTCACCTATAGTTCGAATGTACTACAAAGCTGTTTCACTGTGTTTCTTGTTTTCATAGGCGAGGGAAACCGATACTGCATATACAATGTATAGAAACAGACACAGTAACATGGTATGCGGTGTTACATAGCGGCCTCTCATTATTTGAATTTTCCTTTGCATATATTCAGAATTTCATACAATGCAATCAGGTAAGCTTTAAGATAAAGATGCTCAAGCCTTTTGCTTTAGGATAAAAATATGAGCTCGTTGGCATAATCCTCACAGGGGTTAGCCAGGGTCTCCCAGCAGAAACTTCACAGTACCTAGTTATGTTCTCTCATTTATAGTCATCTGTTTTGTATACCAGCTCTCACTTAATGAATCTAGAAAGCAGAAGAAATCCACAACACAATTATGTACAGTTATTCATCCCCTTCCCCTTGTGGCAAAGATGGTATAGGTATATTTATAAAACTAAAATACAATGGTTTACCTGAGATCAATATTATTTGTGAGTCACACAACTCAATTAAATGCATTAAAGGGAAATATATGCAAAAGTATGATTAAAGTTGATCTTTATATTTATTAAATGGGATGACAATTTATGTTTTTTGTTTCATGTCTTTTCTGCAGTAACTGAGATACAAAGGTGAATGTTTTGATTTGTTTGGCACGGGACCCAATGGTCTCCTAAAGCTTTGAGATGGAGTAATCTTCTGTATGTTCAAAGACTTGATTGCTACCTTTCCTCTGACAACACTCATGCAGAGAATCAGCACATGGCTTGTTCACCTCCTTTATCACATAGATCCACATCCAACAGTTCATTTATTTTGGTTGACTCTCTGTGGGGTCAGTGGTTGCATGAAAACCTTGACCCTCAACTAATCTACTGATTTGAGGCTCCTCTTTCCACAGGTCAGCTGCTGTACTTGCTTAATGTCACTGCTATTAAATCCATCTCACTTCCTGTGTACAATGAATATGAGGTGGATGTTTAGTGCCACAATGTTTCTACAGAACTCTCAAGGAATTCTCACAATGTGAAAGTTCAAAGGTCACAGAAAGATTCATAAGATGTACTTTCAGAAGATGATTCCAGCCTTTCCAGAATTTTCTAAACTTAGTGGTGAGGAAATCAGGAAACCACTTTGGTTCCAACAGGATTGTATGCATCCATAGTCTTGTAGAGGAAAATATCTCATGTTTAATATTTTGGGCTGTCTGACATTTTAATAACAATATTTTAGATATTTACATACTTCTGGTGAAAATGAGCATTTGCTAGTGTGCTTTTTTCAAGGCTCTGAAAACAGTCTGTCTATATTTACTCATTAGCCAGTGCTCTCTCCCTGCTCTAGAGACAGTGGGTAACAGTGTACCCATAATTAGAATGCAGAATTTCCCACTTCCGGTCATAAACTCCAGCCACAGGATCTGGCTCTCCCTCCTAAAGGCCCAACATAAAAACCAGGATTATTCCAAAGTCAAAACTCTAGGGGTCTGAACCAGAATGGTTTTTTTGTTTGTTTTTTGCTTTCTTTCTCTGATCTGTGACTTTACCATCTGTTATATTTTCCTGGTTTCTATCAACAAGGAACTAAGGACCTACCCAATAATGAAGGTTATCTTTTATATTTGAGAACAATGTGTTTGAAACCCTTCCACACTGAGAACCCTTACTGCTCCAATTTGTACGACATATCTTCAAAGTCTGATGCATTTTCATCTACAAAACCTAAAACGAGGATGCTAATGACAGTTGTCAATGATTTTTTTTTGGTTATACTTAGAGACTTGGTTATACAGGTTACATTAAAAATGAGTTCTGTAGTCAGCCTGATCTACAGAGCTAGTTACAGGACATCTGTGGCTGTTACACAGAGAAACCCTGTCTGAAAAATCAACAATAAATTCTGTCATTTAAACACTCACATTTTAAAAATAATTTATGTCCTTAGTGTTTATCTAGAGATTGCATCCCCTCTAAAATAAATTTACACCAAGAAAAACAAAGTACATTTTCTTGCTCCTTCCTATTTTCATCTCCTCTGTCCCGAAAATAACAGAAACTGATTCCTAAACTCGCGCAAGTTAGGCTCTTCCTGTGATAGGCTTATGAAAAATGTGTGGGGACTTGGTGAGCAGGAAGTTTGAGGGGAAAAGATCTGAATAGTTCCCTAAAAAGACAAAAGTGAACGTGAAAATATTTATTTTTTCATATTGAAGCAGGATATGGCTACCCAAGAGCAGTCTCAAGCATCAGGAACCTACTCACTCTCTAAAGGGCAGAAGGGGTGAATCCAGGGGAAGGGAGGGGGGAAACTAGGATGAGTAGAGGGAGGGAAAATAGTAATAAAATACACTGTATGACTTTTGCTTGATGATCCTGTTTGCTTCCAACTTCCAGGAGGTTCTGTGTATGCTTTCTTTGGGTTCACCTAGGTATTCAGCTTCTCTGGGCTTGCGAGCTAAGTGCTTGGTGACCTTTATTTTATAGCTAGGGTCCACTAATGAGTGAGTACATACCATAATCATCTTTCTGGGTT